>CAMZMU010000094.1:31011176-31229310 GCA_947311845.1 Poa pratensis
ATGTGTCTTAAGATTCAGAACATGAGAAACTTACAGAAGGAAAATGTTTGGCTGCCACTACTACTAGCACAGGTCTGCCATAGATGTCAAAAGAAGAATGCACATATGCCTTGCCAGTTTGATACAACCCTTTGACTGATTCTTCCGATAATTCCGACACACGAAAATCCTGGCGCCATTTCTAGTGCAGATGAAAGGAAAGCTTAAGGTACACAATTGGACAAATAATTCATCACCGTCAATAATTTGATGGAAAAAAAAAATTAGGTCCTCCATGAAAATACAAAGCATAAGTGTGAAGTGTCCTCGACAAAAGGCACAACATCTACATTGGAACAAATCCGGCTCATTTAATAATGGATAAGAAGCCCCCTACCAAAACTGAGAGAGAGCATAGGACGAAATAAATTGGACATAGTAATTTCACTGTATCAAAGTCTACCATCAGCAAAAGGAGAATCATTAGAAACAACTTCTCCAAAATATAAATTTTACAACTTGCTTGGGAAAAACTGTCTCGGTTGTCCAGTTCCTTCAGTTGAGACTGTTGCAAGTCTTTTGTAATATTTAAAAAACATATATACTGCTGCCCTTGGAGGTGGAGGCGCCACCGGGAGCGGCTCTGCAGCAGCGCACTGCTGCCCTCCTGGCGAGGCCCCGCGGAGGCGGAGGAGCCCTGACGATGGAACGGAAAGAGCAGGTGGCGGCCATCGCCCGTCGTCTTGTCTCCACTTGGGATTTTCCGATTTGCGGCCGGAGCGCTAATGGAAGCGTGCGACGCCGACGCCGACGCCGGATCGGGGGCGACGGGTCCACGGTGGGTGCGAGCTTTCGCCGGATAGGGTCTCCACGGGGGTGGTAATTCGTTTTCTATTTTTTCAATAAAGTCGATATTCAGCAAATAATAACCAACTCATGTGCTATCTCCTTGGCTTTCAGTTGACAATGCTCGAAAGAAATCATACCATATCATATCATGCGGGTAAAATTCTGCAATTATCAAAGATGGTTGTTGATGATGTTGCCGAGAATCCACCATCCAACATCGTCTCAATAACCCCAAGATCATCCGATTGAGTAATGAACTTATTACATCCTAGATGTTGTGTCATGCTTGGTCCCTCTCTAAGAGCTTAAGCTTTTGCCACCATTGCATCAGTTACGAAGAGAAATTCTTTGCAACTTGTCGTTACAAATTTTCTAGTCGCGTCCCTTGCAATTACTCATGTTGCTCCC
This sequence comes from Poa pratensis, assembly GCA_947311845.1. Classification (NCBI taxonomy): domain Eukaryota; kingdom Viridiplantae; phylum Streptophyta; class Magnoliopsida; order Poales; family Poaceae; genus Poa; species Poa pratensis. The sequence continues at coordinate 31,012,413 of CAMZMU010000094.1, forward strand.
TTTCCTTGATCTACGTGAAACGCCACATCGACATTGATTTCTAGCAGAAGCGGAGCCAACAAGATTCACGAAGTATTAGAAGTTCAGAACAATCGAGATACCAGAAGCCGCTATTACAAAACAAAAAATCTTGGGGTAGGGTTTTCCTAAACCGCAACTAAAGAATTTTAATCAAAAACTGTAAAAAAGTTATACTTTTTTTCTTCAGAAAACCTAAATCTCATGACTAGTCAGTTTGACACATAAGTTGTTCCTACCGGTGAGGTGCCAAGTGGCAAAGGAGATGGTTTATTCCCTTTTCCCGCCAACCAAACCGTACTTAGACAAAACATGAACCGAACGGTTTGAAGGGTTAAAATTTTTAGTACCATTCAACCAAAAACAAATCAAAAGATTAATATTTTGAATCTTAAAAATGTTACTAACTAAAAGTCTAAAACTACTAAGCCGTTTGGTAGTTTCCACAGTTTTGTAACTCTCGACCAAAACTTTTTCAAAAATCATTATTATTATTAAATATGAAATAATTCTAGCAATTAAATCCAAGTTTACTAATGGGAATAACTACTGTGTATTTCATATTCTTTTAAAAACTTTCACAGCTTGACCAATGATTAGACGAAAGTTAAAAAATTGTGGGCACTTCTAACTAGGTAGGGAAAATAAGCTATGAATTTCCTAGTTTACGCACCAGGTGTAGTTTGAATAAGAAAGTACAAATTTTTGAACAATCTTGGTGAAAAAGTTGCAAAAAATGCGAAAACTTCCAAAGGGCTGGCAAAATGATCTCAAACTTTCCTGGGTTACTCATTACGTGTCGTTAAAATACTCTAATATTTAAGATTTTTTAATTAAATATTTGAACAAAAGTTGACCAAAAGTTTAAAAATACGATATCTTCCAAGCGGTTCGGTTGGCAACCTGCCTCCTGACCAGAGAAGGACTGTATGAGATGGTAACATTTTTTTCTCAACAAACATCTGCACCGACAGACCCTAAAAGAACAAAACAATGTATCCTTCACCTTCAGGATGAAGACATCAATTGAGTGTATAGCTTGAGCAGCCTTGAACCCTATATATATATAGGCTATTGAACGATGACGAATCTACACTTGGGTAACACCCAAAACCAAATGATCTTTTGATACCTAACTAAAACTATCTTCAAGAATATGGTCTCCAGAATCCACTCCTTTTCTTCAGAAAGCAGCAATTTTTTCCCCAAATCCCACGGGTATCACATTTCAAGGTTTCCTATAAAATTCCTGCATTCCAAACAGGTTTTCGGTCCGCGGTCAATTGCCGCTGCTCTCCGACCAGCCACCAAGCCACTGGTTCGGGGCAGAGATAGTCCGTTTCATCTTCAATCGGGGTGGTGGTGCAGCACCAGCAGCAGCCTGCTGCTGCAGCTGCCACTGCTGGGCTTGCACTTGCAGAGGGTGCAGCAGTAGCTGCTGGCGGTGAGGGTGCATCTGCATCTGGTGCAGCGGCTGCATTGCTGCCTGACCCTGGATGTGGAACATCGGCTGGTTCCCTGCGAACGAGTGCGGCGAGGGCGTGCCCATGAAGTTCATCATCCCTCCGACGTTGCTGCCCATCTGGCCCGTCGCCATCTTCAGGCGCTGGAGCTCTGATTTCAGGGCGTCGTTCAGAGCTGCAGCAAGAAGAGCAGTTGGTAAGTTTTCGAAGATAAACACAAAATTATCATGAGAATTTAAGTTCCGTTATTTTACATGATATATAGAGCTCCCCTCGAAATGAGTTAGAAGTTCATAGTACAATTTAATAAACTTTTCACGCATGTTGAACATGCAAATTCTCTTAAATATGGTGAAAGTAACAATTGCAGAATGAAGAAGATGAAATGAATAAAAAAACAGAGAGTAGAATAACAAGATTTACCATCTTGTAAGTGGACTTGTTGCTCCACATTCTGCAGGCGCATCTTCAGTTCACTGTTCTCAGTAGACAACCCAGCAGTGTCTCTCTGTTTATTTATCATGTGACAAGAAGGCATGGTTTAGCTATCTGAAGTGATGCATGGTTCATAAAATCATGATTAACACATCCTCAGTATACAGAAATAGGAAAACAAAAAAGGGCCAATTGCATCAGATCAGGCAACTTGTTTCTTTTCCCTTTGCTGTTAGCCATAAGGGTGGGGACTGAGGTTCAAGACCAGTAGCTAGCAGCTAACAAGAAGGATAAAGCTACCTAACATAAACATGGAAAAATAGCATTGTCTACCTGTTGAAAGCAACTGAATGACATGCTTAGGTAACAGAAAACAGAGTACTTACTACACAGTGGAAAGTAACACAGACCTGGAAATAATAGCATTGTCTACCTGTTGAAAGTAACTGAATGACATCTTAGTTAACAGAAGACAGAATACTTGCTACATAGTGCAAATTACTTGAGATTTACATGAGCCGAGATGCATGATCCACATCCAACAAACACAAAAGGATGGAGTATTATTATATCTATATTGCCTAGTTAGCTCCTTGTTCTTACTGTCTAAACAAGCTTACAGGTGCCGATCAAAACAGATAGATCAAGATTTTCATCCCCATTTGAAAACATATTGGGAGAACATGAGTTCAAGAGGGGCAGTTCTTACATGTAGAAGAGCCAGCTGGGTTGACAATGTTGTTGCTTCTGCATGCAGGGTTTGCACCTTCCGCTCAAGTTCAGAAATATATCGCATCTTCCTTTCTTTTGATCTTGCAGCTGATTGTCGATTGGCCCAAATCCTATCACATGAATTATGATGACTAAGAAATATAGACGATTAGGCATTTTTCAAACAAAGATCTATTGCGAAGATTTGCTTGTTATTCAGATCACGTCGTGCTTTAGCTTACTTATTATGTCTCCACATAATTTTTATCCAGGAGGTTTGCCATAGGGAGAATTTCACCTTAACACTCACACCAAATTGATTTTAAAAAAAAATATAGCAGCATGATGTTGTACTAACAATAATGGGATAATTCTGAATGTTTCGATAATAGGGGCACACATGACACAGCACACGTACATTCCTGATAAACGTCAACTCCAGGTCACATCCCACCAATAATAATTTATCAACTTTCATCCCTTCATACAATTGTTTGTATTTTGTTTTGTTTTGCTACATTTCAGACTCGTTTTTTATTTTTTGTTTCATCCATATAACAGCTGTAACTATACGATACGAAATGATAATGAAATAGTGCAGGATGAAAACTCTCAAATTCAGATGAGCAACGGGTAATCTTACAGACGAAATTTCGCAAGAACAGACCAAACCTTTTTGCCTTCTTTGGATCGACAAGCGCGAGTTCAGCGAGCTTCGCGTTCGACATCGCCTTCTTGGCATCCGCGGTCGACATCCCCTCCACTGCCGGCGTCCCGAGCAGCTGCTCCGGGTCGAAAGAGCTCGACGCGTCCATGGAATGGCTGTGGTGATGCCGCGGCCTCGGCCAGGCGCATGACGACTCCGTCTCCGTCGCCTCGCGAAGCTGCGCGTTCAGCTTCTCGGTGTCGAGGAACATCGAGAAGAGCTCCTCCTCGTTCTCGTCCGACAGCGACGGCCCTTCGCCGGCGCCGGGGACGCCGAGGTCGAGGTCGTCCGGGAGGCCGATGATCTCGGAATGCGCGCGGCGGTGGCCGAGGTTGCGCCAAGGGGAGTCCGGCATATGGCTGATGTCGCTCTCCGGAGGCGCCGCCCCGTCGCGGTAGGGTTTGGGCGGCAAGACGTTGCCGTTGCCGCCGCCACCACCACCACCTGGGACCGGAGACCTGTCCATCTTCAGGCTCCAGCAATCTTCTCCGTAAAGATTACGCGCTTACGCAATTTCTTGGTCGAATGTTCTTCTTGGATTAAAGGGCTGAGAGAAATGTGTTCAAGAATTGTGGGGAAGCAATCTAGTTTCGCAAGAGCAACAAGATCTAAAAAAAAAACTTGTAAAAGTCGAAACATTTTTGTGGAATCACGCGGGGAAGAACAACCACCTTTGCAATTCAAACGAAAAGGGAAGAAAAGAATTCCGTATTCTCTTGGCCTATCGTTCTGTTCATCGATTTGGAGATTCGTGTGCGTCTATTTTTCGGATGAGAGAATCAGTGGATAGAATGGAGCCCGAAAAATCATACAGGGATTCTATTTATACACGGATAAGAACAGGGGAAATTATAACGTTTTCTTGGGGAAGAAAATATAACGTTTGCCTCGTGGAGATTGGAGGACTGGAAAAGAGTGGAACGATGGAGAAAAAACACATTTTAGTTGCAGATTGCAGATAGTATAAGTTTATCGAGAGCGGTGTTTGGCTCCGAGCTCTAGTGATCTGGTACTAAAAAAAATCGAAAATGGTATTTTGAAGTTTTAAGAAATTATAAAAAAAAGTTACATGCATACACATGTTATCGTATATATCTTCAAAATTTTGCTAGACAATGTCGTATTGTAGACTACACAAAAACTACAAAATCGTGACTCAAAGCCCAACAAAAAAAAACTCATTATTCCTTTCAACATTTGTATCTTGTGTGCAAAAGCCGTGACTCAAAGCCAAAAAAACTCATCATTCCTTCTAACATTTGTATCAAAACACAGTTGACATGTATATACTGTATTATTGTTTTCAGAATTTTTGGAGATCTAAAAGTGAACTTTTCGAACTAAAAAGAACGAGATAAATAAAGCTAGGGAGTTACAAGTGATTTTCGAAATTTATCTTTCCGTAGGGATATAAGTTTATCTTCTTCCATTTTTTTTGTACTTCACACACGTTTTTGGATGAGTAATGGATGATAGAAAAAAGAGTTATGTTAAAGGGCAATGCATAAACATTTACCATTTTTTACCATATGCATTTCTAGAAAGGATTGAGATTTTATATGAACAAATGTAAGGTTGAAAAAACATGATAATAACTACAAAATAAAATGCATGATAATAAAATGCAAAACTACCAATTTCAGATAAAAGTACTAAATATAGAGAGGTCATTATTTACTTTAATAGAGACAACATTAATTGATTTTTATCGAGTAGATGCTAGGCTACTAAGTAGACTTTTAAAGTGGGGAGATACCTACAAATATAGCCATGGACTATAATAGAAACATTTAGTTCTGAATGAATGGCACACATTTTTTGTCTAATTCAATCAGCTGTGAAATATAATTAGTATGTGGATAATTCAGAGAGTCATCGAAATAGTCCCGGTGTTATCGAAATAGTTTCGCTAAGACTACGAAAGTGTTTCAGGATTTTCTTAAGAGTACATTACATATCTCGGAGTCAATGAAATTGTTCAGAAATTTATAGAAAAGCATTTGATGTGCCGGTATTGATCGGATGAACACCAAAGAGGAAATAAAGTGGCGGAGGAGGTGCCTAGGCTTCCCTGGGGCTAAAGCCCACAAGGAATAATTAAGGTAACTGATTAACCTATGGTGGCTTGCTATCCAACCGAATTTAGCTTGTTAACTCCTCCTAATGCAGATTTTGTTTTGAGGGAAGGTCATCAGGGCAAGCTTTATCAAAACTCATATAACTGGTACATCCACAATAGTTTGGTAAAGAAATCTAGTGGGTTCATCGACCCAAGTCAAGAGATTCTTGACTGTTTCAACCTTCCCATTGACCTATACTCGTGAAACAATTCACATGAATTGTTACTGCTTCATTCAATATTCTTTCTTGGTCCATGCAATATTGGATAACCTCTGGTGAGTCTGACTCAGTTACGATGTCACCGCATCCAATAGAGCTTGGTTGTTCCAATCCATGCTGCATAGCTAGAGCCTCGATCATATATGCCAATGTTACATAATGACGTTCAACTTGCAGATGTGAAACCTTTAGAGAAAAATATACGAAAGCAACCAGAAATGTGTTTTATAATATGTTATCCTAGACAAACAAATCTCTTCACGTGAATACACAAATTTCTCAAAGGGATATCATCGCACGCATAATAGTTGTCAAGACCCACTTTAGTTTCAGCATAAAATGATTTAATGTATCAGTGACAATTGTTGGTATCCTCCTCCTTGTAGGTCACCATCTACCACAATATTGAAGTAGTCTGTTAGTAGAATTAATTTTATACTAAACAATTTTACTCTTTTACAGCTTATCGTGTCACTAATCTTAATTTTGTATACAAATAATTTAAAATTTCATATTTGTTTGTAGTTAAGAACACCGAGCACAATATATGTTGTATGTTGATATTATGTTGATAATATCAACATATATACATAAACAATTGAAAGGTAAGTACAACGGTCATTATTAAATTAGATATCTAATTTAAAGTCCATTCTATTCCGAGATGTAGTATTTTCTTAAAAGGATAGCTGGTTATGACACAAAATTGAAGTAATGGTTCTCATTCGAAAGCTATTCTTAATATTTATTTAATGCCGTTGGTAGTTTTCGGGAGATGAAGTAGACTTGACCAAGCCTACACTAATGAAATATTCAGTTAATTCATTGGGTATAATTTTTAGATGATATTTTGTGAATGATTCTATTGCACAACTTTGGAAAATCTCTAGTTTTACGAGATCAAACCAATATTTAATGACACGCACATTCATCTGCCTACATCAACGGGATAGCATCTTGCCATTTTACTACCACTTTCAGCACTTTTTTGTACTAGTACACGTGCACGTGCAACACACGTCTAGCCAAACAAACAAAATATGATACTCCTTCCGTCTCAAAATAAGTGTCTCAAAGTTGTCCAAAAGTGAATGTATCTATACTTGTTTCATGTCTAGATACATCTACTTTTTAACAAATCTAAGACAGTTATTTTGGGACGGAGGGAGTAACTTATTTATCCAATTAAAACCACTTATCTAAATGTAGACTTCTTCAATGTATAGAACCCTAGACAATTATAATTCCTTTTTCTGGGCTAGCTTCGGCCAATCGTAGTTTGGAACAGCTATAGAATGTTCTGAACTTTACAAGCTATATCATTACAATATAATACAATCAGAAACTACGGTTTTCTTCTCGGAAAATTGATCACTTAAAAGTTAAAAGGTTCGTCAATCGTCACCATTCTCCATATCATTGCACATGCAAGTCGATATAAGTAGACATAAAAATCTCATTTATTTGAAGTTACGGAACCGTTTCTGTACCAACAGAAATTCAGTAAGAACGGTTATTCATTTGCAAAATTAAGAAGAGGCCATTGTCAAACTATAGAGATAATTGCCTTGAGGGAGTATGATGAGTAATGTTTGAAAACAAAGCTAAAGATAAAGACTATACCAACTGCTCTGGATTTGGTTATTTTTTCATTGACACAATAGAGGTCCAATTCCATCCCATGTTATGTTGGCCACAGTTGGTTATATTGCATGATGAAATGTTACAGGTTCACATGGTATAGCTCAATCATATTTGTTAAAAACATCATGTCTCTGCCAACATTTCATATTTATATATAGCTAAAGGTAGACCAGTTTAAAGTCAAAAGCTCCCGACCTTTCCTCCCCACCGTCACTGTAGCAGAGAGGGAAGGCGACTTTTTGGGCGATCCCCGTCGACTCACCGCGTCCGCGCCGGCGAGGCGTGGGATTCCTCCTCTCCGCCGGCTGCTTCGGCAGCGGGAGGGTGGGGATCCCCGTCTCCGGCCTGTACATACGGGAGGGTAGGATGGAGTTCCCGCCGGCGGCGCTCTGGAGGAGGTGGTGCAGCTGGTGGTTGGTTTGGTGTCGAGGGTTCTTCTCCGGCGGTGTAGTTCTTCGGAGCTCGGCGTCGTCTTCCTCGACTTGTAGGTGCTGGGAGTCCGGCGTGGCTCTTGAGCACCTTAGTTCTCCGCCAGATCTGGGGTGGCGGCGGATCTGGCGGCCGGAACCCAGCGCTGGACGGGGTCAACGGCTCTTGCTGGCGTCGATTTCGAAGGCGGTCGCGGCATGGTGGAGAAGAAGGAGAGCGAGGGCACTCGCCGTGGCCGTTCACCGAGTCAAGTTCCGCCGCGGGGCGGCGGACGAGCTTTGCGGCATCTTCCAACGTGGAGGGTGGCCTCAGGCAGCGGTAAGGAGGTGGCCGGCGGTCTTCGACGTCGACGACGGTGGAGCTCCTGATGCCGATCTTGGTGCTGAATTCCCCTGCGTATTGTACTTTTCTACTGCTTTTGTACTTCGTACTCTGTATGTGGTACTCTGTTAATTATACGTAGGCTTTCAAAAAAAAATAAAAAAAAAATAAAGGTAGACCAGTTTGATACTGTTAACAAATAAGATAAAGTTCCATACACTGATCGAAAAATGTTGCTTCTACCAAAATGGTTGGTTTTCCAAGTAAGCATTCAGTCGCCCTTTTATTGTGACATAGAGGCCAATTTTTGTAGCTGGACGACGCCACGAATGCCTCGTCAGGGAGCAGCACCTATTAAAAAAACTGGATATAAATAATAAAGTGGAGTAGTATATATTCTAATTTGATTTTAGCAGCCCACTTGTACAACTGTAAAGCACCTTCTAATTTGATTTCAGAAGCCCACACATAGAAATAGCCGAAATTGCTTGTGTACATGCTGGTAGAAAACATCACGACTCACGAACCTGCATGTAGGGGTAGGCTTGACATGATAAAAATACTGTCTTCAGACTACAGAAGTTTGCTAAGTTCACAGATCTTTAAAAAAAGCTAACTGAATATTTGTTCTGCATTTGTTAACAAAGAGTACAATTGGACTGTCAAAACAAAACGTACACAACCGTGAATTGACATAAATTCTGTGCTGCTGTCTCTACAGATGCCAACACGAAAGCAATGGACGTGAAGAGTGTATCTGCTGGAAGCGGCTGCATGCGAGTCGCGAGAACAGGAATTGACATACATTCTTTGCTCCGCGAGGGAGGCGGCGAGAACAAGGGAGGCGGCATGCTTGGATTAGGCCCAGTCGGTCTGACATCTGGCACTCCGTCAGGGTGCTCTGCATCCCACACCACCACAGATGGCTCCCGTAGGATCAGAGCGACGTTGTTCAGCAGAGCGCCGACGGCGGACGCAGGGATGGGATGCGGGATCCCGCGAGCTCCTGCCGGCGCCTCACCCTCCCCCAGACGCGCTGATTCTACCCCTCGTCCAGTGCATCACTCCCGCGGCGCCTTTGCCCCGTGGTGCGGCGGCGGGCAGAGTGGATCTGCTGGAAGCGCCTTTGCCCCGTGGTGCGGCGGCGGGCAGAATGGATCTGCTGGAAGCGGCTGTCGACGCGAGCCGAGACGAAATCGTGGAGGAGTCTACAATTCCAAGTGTTTTCTTTTCTTTTAGCGGTGGCAATTTTTTGTAATTACCCAGAAAACGAAAAGGTGTGTTGAGTTGTCAAACATTGGAGCGATCTGGAACGTTGATCGGTTATTTAACGACACAGATTTAATGTATCCCGAACATGTTTGCTCTTTTAATAGTAGTATAGATATAGATACATAAAACACAAGGCAAAAATATGAAATCGCACCAAGCGTGCAACATTTTTTTTGTCGATCAACTGAGGCACACATCTTAGCTCAATAGGCCAATAGAATAAATTGATTTCCAAAAGGCCCGGCCCCATGAAACCTCTTTAGTACCCCCATGAATTTTAAAGCCCATGTCACCCCTTCTTCACATTCGCGTTTCGCCGAGCACGGCGGCGGCCGAGTCGACGTTGGTGAGGAGGTACTCGTAAATCCTCTTCCTTAGCCGCTCTATCGTCTCCTCCGGCACGCCGTTCGGCGCAGCGGCAGGGGCCGCGGTTGGGACGTGCTCCTGGCCGCCCGCGTGGCGGACGGAGCCGGCGGTTCCACCACGGACGGTTTCCCGATCTCGCTTAGCCAGTCGTTGACGCGCTTCAGCTGCGGGAGCATCCTGGCGGCGCGGTCGCGGTCCCACGGCGCCGCCGCCGCCACGTCTGCGTCCAGGAACCGCTCCACGAACGACAAGAACCACCGCCTCGCCTCTTCCCCGAGCCGTCTCGCGAGCTCGCCCCTCTCCTCCGCGCCACCTCCCCTCTCCCACTCCGGCGGAGGCGCGGACGCCGCCGCCGCCGCGACAGGGCCCGACCTCCCCTTCGCCTTTGCTGGCGATAGCCGCGACTTGGCCGGCGGCGATGCCTTCACTGCCGCCGGCTTCGCGGCGTCGTCGACGAGCACAACAGCCAGCGGGGAGGCCGCACTGGCGGGGGGCGGCCTGAGGTTGTAGAGGGAGAAGAGGGAGAGGTCAGTGGCGAGACCGGCGCTTACCCAGGAGGCTGCACGGCGGCGGCGCTCCGCCGCGATGGCAAGGGACTCCTCGTCGATGCTCGTGGCTTCACCCACTGTTGATCGGTCCGGTGACGTCGCCGTAGAGGTCGCAGCGGCTGCCTTGGCTAGCGAGTCAGCAACGACCGTGGCACGCGACATGGCCGAGTGCAAAGCAAGGAATTGCTCCACAGCTAGCTGCGGGTTCTGCTCCTCCGCCGTCGAGCTCACTTCGGCATAGGAGCTGCTCAGATCAACAGACAACAATGAAGGTAATTGAGTTCTTGCTTCATCACTGTGGATAGTTCAGTCTAGATAAATTGTAATGTTACAGTCTTACAGTTAAACTAGTTTGAGCAGAACGGGGAGATCAGAAAAAAAATACAATGCATTTGCTTTCAAACAGTTAATTGTGTTTCTAGAGGACACACTGCAGTAGCAAGTACAACTAGCTTGTACTTCTAGTTTGGTAGTAGTATGAACAAGAATCAGCACACTGTGTGTGAAGATGAACACTGGCACTGCCTAGCTTGCTGCGACAAGAACATGTGAAGTGTAGACTCCAAACATGTGCAGAAATAATCACAAGTTCGTGTATGTGTCAAAAGGTGAGGGAGCCATCCAAGGTAGTTGATAGCATCATTGCAACATGCAAAGCCAGCTAGAGCCAAGACATTTGTAATGTGTCAATTATTTCAGAAACCATGTGAGATAAATATATAAAGTATGAACTATCAAGGCTGTCAAACGATTAGGAGAATAGAAGCCATGTGAAACTTAGATGCTTCACATCAATAGCTGAATTTTGAATGCTCAAAACTTGAATGGAAATGAAAACATTTTCAATGAGCTAAAGGGGAGTGCATCTAAAGACATTAAAAAAATGTACATTCACTTAATAAGAGCTATCATTAGGTGCCAGCCTAAAAAAAGTGGCATTTGAATTAAGAAGAATTGAGGTGACAAAGGAGGAATGGAACTGCTCCAAAAAGATGGAATAATTCAACAGTTTATTTGGGAATGCCATGAATTGCTGTTAATTGTAGGTATGTAATTTATAAATAAATGCTGTAATGCACCTTAAACATCGAAGCAAGCTCTCTGCAGCAGAAGCTTCTTGTATGGCTTCAACCGCAGCCATTTGTGCCGCATCCCTATGCTTGAGAAGCTCCTGTAACAAAATAAAATGAAACATGAAGCACGAGCACATAACATAAAATATGTAAATACCACGGGCTAAAGTGGAATCATCCCCTCCTGGGAAAATATGGTATATTGCTAGCAGGCTGTTCTATATTTAATTCAATCAGTGGCCTAAAGGAAATGGATGAAAATATTTACAGAAACAGCACATAGGGCCCCTGCTGGTAATCATACAAGGAGTTTATGTATACGTGAATTTTCACATATGTGGTGAAAAGTGTAGCAAGTGTATTTATTAATTCAGTAGGTAAATGCAAAAAAAAAAGCAAGCTAAGCTGGTCAAAGGTGCCAGAAGTTAGGAATGCTATACCTGACATGCATTAAGAAGTTAGTGATCATGTCAATGACCTAGCTAAGTAGCCATACCTTTCCTAATTTAGCAAGTGGTGGAGGAAGCGATGTCCATGAAGTGCTTGGATCGGTCAGCTTTTTGCTATTAACAGCAATCTTAACTAAACTTGTCATATTGGAGTTGCTCAAAACCCCTGTCGATCGCCTTATAGGAGAAAGATGCTTATTGACTGTTCTGTCAGAATCATCTGAAGGAGCACTTGCTGTGCTCTTCCTGGAGGAGTCTGAATCTTAGTGTCATCCTTGTGTGTTGGCTTCTCATCTGCTGGTGGTCTTCGTCTAGGAGTCTGCTCACAAAGAAACAACAAGTTTAGTTATTATTGATATTGTTTGTATAAGGACACACATGAACCATAATGAGTTTGAGCATCAGAGATATACAAAGGGTCTGTAAAAAATATGTTCACGAGATAGCCTTGTAGATTCTATGGCGGTCAATGCTTGGCACAAATTAAACTTAACATGCATATTAACCCATATAATGATAAGCATAGTCAGCATACCGATGTGCTCCTATTCTCAGACTTCCTGTCAGGTTTGGCTGACTTTGAATTGCTTTTTGTATCTGCCTTCCCTTCCCAGCTTCTTCTCAACGCCTTTGGTCCCGATTCAATACTTAAGAAAGTATTACTAAGCAAGTTACCTGCAGAGGACTTCCTCCCTGCTGTAGTAACCTTCAACACAGAAGCAGCCTTTTCCAGCAAGGATAACCTAGATGGTGATGACTTGTCTGCTCCTTTCGCTTTTGTTCTCAGCTTCATATCATTTGGCAGTCTTTCAAACGAAGCTGGTAGAGAATGGACACTGCTAGGCGATGAAGGCGTCGACCTAGCAATGTTTGACTTTACCTTTGAGCTAATCACTTCCTTCTTATCAAAAAGGCTAGCCAGCGCTTGTTTTGAGAGCGAAGAGTTTGACTTGGTCAGCTGTGGCTTCTTGCTTTCAGTCCCATTGTTTTTCACAGTAGCATTTATTTTCTGTAACTTGCTCTGCTCTTTCTCTAGTGACAAAGGGTTGGCATCCTTGGAGCCATTGATGGATGGTTGTGCCTTCTTGGTGCCAAGAAAACTGGAGGAGCTGGTCATCACAAGGTCCTCCGGACTGCCGACGCACGCATGTCGCCCTGGAACTGGCTTGACTCCCCTCAAGATCGGCACCGGGGTGGCAGCCTCAAGACGATCTACATGGATGAACTGCCCCAACTGTATTGTGTCGCTCAATATGAGATCATGCTGCTCCTCCGGTAGGGAAACATAAGTCGCGTGCGACGAATCGGACACCTTGAGGTAGAAGCCCTGGTTGGTGAACAGGTCGCTCCCAGCAAGCGCGGGGACAATGCTGACCACCTGGAGAAGGGACGACCGGTGCTCGCCGGCGACCTTCACTTCGCTGTTCATGTGCTGAAGGAGCTTGAGGAGGACCCCAGGTACAAGCGAAGCCATTGCTGGGACTCCTAACGCGCATCACCTGCACATTATTATTCAGCAAAATTGATTAACCATGATCACTGTATGAAAAAACATGTAGGACTGGAGAGAACTGGAACTGAATAGTGAGGAAATGATGATGATGAGTCGGTGTAGACAACCTGGGCTAGTCCTAACAGACAAGGAGAAAGATCTCCAACTACCAACTGTAATAAAGGCTACAGCTTTCTAGTGTACTAGCTTAAACCAAATTAACATGTCGGTACTTGCAAACCTTTTCTGGGCACAGCTAAATAAAACCTTTTTAGGTTGACAGAGAACACATAAGTACTGCAACTGTCACCAAATGCCTCCCAGTAAAACACAGACAGGACGGTTAAATATAGTAGAACCAAAATCATGCACTGTCATTTTCTGAACCAGGAAAGCGCAGCAAATTGAAGAGACACAAAAGGGGGCTGTTAACTAGAACAATCCAATTTGCAGGGGGGAATGTAGAGAAGTGTACCTACCGACCCAACATTAGTACTGCAAAGGAAGTAAAGCAACATTTTGAAGACCAGCAATGGTGGCGGCAAGGGGTATGACCGAAGGGCTAGAGAGTGTGGGCTATGGACGGTGTTTTTTCTTGGAAAGGGATTAAATTGGTTGAGTCGGAAGAGAAACATGAATGAGCAGATCCATCCAACGCAGTCAAAGTGGCCCTACGCATCCCAGAACCGCATATGAACAGTGGTAAGGACAAGGAAAGCGAATCTCGAGCGGAAGAGCTTCTTTTGTTCATACTCGCGACTGATCAAGGTTTCTTTTGTTCATACTAATTAGGCAATCAGCTGTCAACCAACTTCCCGGAAGCAAATCTTCAAGCGACGAAGAGAGAGAAGAGAAGACGCTACCGAGTTCCTCACGACACAAAGCTTCCCCAATACCAAACATAAATCCCGCTTTGGAGAAGAAGAAGAACAAGAGGAGACGGGCGAGGAAGAGAAGACATGTACACACCTGTGGAGGCTGGGAAGCCCGGTGAATCCCGTGAGGCAACTCCTCCGTTAGTCTTCCCGTGAAGAGAAAGAGGAGAGCATGGGCGAAGAAGACGATTGATGAATGATTCTCCCCGTGACGGTGCTGCCTGCTTCCCTTCCCCCGCCGCAGCCTACGCGGCCCTAAACGAGAGACGGAGGAGGCGGCTTTCGCGGCCTGCTCTGAGCAGCAAAGCTCGCTCGCCCTGTCACCTTCAGGAATCCCGCCCTTGCAGCGGTGCCAAGACGAAAAATGGCGCCTCTGCCCCTCTCTCTCTCTCAGAACATGTGAGTTTTTCAGTGGAGAGAAGAAGGCGACTGACTTCTTTGAGCTGAGGGCTGAGCTGAGCGCACAGAGAAAGAGAGAGGGGCAGTACTCTACTGTGGTGTGGAAACGCGCTCTGCGTGTAGCGCAGTGTAGGAGATCGTAGGGTGGGACCGGGGAGTCAGTGGGTGAGGCTGAGGTGAGGCGTCGCTTTCCATGAGGCAATGCGGAGTTCCCAGGACAAAGCTGGATACGCATGGGTAAATCTTTTGTTTTTACAGCATCAGATGAGGAAAAGAGAAAGAGGACCAAGGTTGTGGTGAAAAGCAATTGTTTCGTCTAGAAAAAGAGTTCATCTCTATTTTTCTAGAAAATATTGCGAAATGTCTTAGGATCCATGTATAAGGATGTAGAAATTCTTTCTTTTTCTCACTACGACGAGTTCTATTTGTTCTCACCCATTTCCCCACTTTTATCGCACTAATATTTTTCGCAACTATTGGAGCTACTCTGTTTTACATTTCAAGATAATTTTTACTTACTGATTTTTTTTACATGAGCATGAGCTCAATCCAAGTGCCTTCGCCAGCGGCAATTAACTTAGTTTGGTCAACGACTTAACGGTGCATTGGATTAATTGCCGACACTTCGCACTAGTTTGACTTCCAAAGCCAAACTACAACTAGTACGGTACTCGTCGTAGTCTTCCAACGGATAGTAGTACACGCACGCACTGACTGTATGCTCACCGTCATTATCCATGTTATAAAAATGGTGAGAATCTTATAAAGAACAAGAATACTGTATTTCTGTAGAGCTACATAATCCAGAAAACGATAAGTCGAATAGCCATGCATGCATTTTGGTCAGCGTCGGGAATAATAATGCAGTCGCTGCCTCGATCATAGTACTAGCGGATAGGGATCTCGTAACCACCTGTATAATACTGTACGCATATGCATTGCCGGTTGGTAAACCCATTGCCAGGGTATTCTTTATCCATGCATGCATTGCATCGTCCAAATTACAGCTAAATTTCATAGTACATAATTATATGGATAGCAACTCCAATGGATATTGATTTGTCATCAGTTGAACCATGCATGGAATAGATACATATATAAAGGCCGGAAAGAATCGATTCAGGACCGCAGCCTCCACGTCGCTCCGATTTCACGACCGTCCGATCGGCGTCGTCCGACGGCCAGGAATTGCCCACGTCGCCCCCCAGCGCGCGGTACTGTAGATGCTACAGTACCCACGATTTTCTTCCAATCGCGTGGCGCCACGCATCCCAGTCACCACCCGGTCGCCCCGGTTTCAGCCAATCACCCCCCGCGCACGATTTTTAGCGCAAAAACTTACAAGAACACCCTCCCGAAGGACCTAATTGAAAATTCGCCAAACCCCAAGAACTTTTCTGCAAAGGCGTCAACGAAATCCCCCCTCCCCTTCTCTCTCGCGCGACCCGGAGGTCGCCACCGACGCCTCGCGCCGCCGCTCCCCCGACAAATCGACGCCCACGGGACTCTCCGCCGTCGCCGCCTCTTCCTCCTCGCCGAGCGCCGCTTGCTGGGACGCCCGACGCGCGCCGGAATCGCCACCGCCGCGCTCGGCGTCCGCCGCCGCGTTTGCCCGCCGCCGTCCACGCTCCGGCGACCTAGGCGCGGCGGCGCCGCCATGTCCGGGTAGCCCGCGTCCAGGCGCGTCCAGCGCGGCCACGAGCGCGTCCCAAAACGCGCGGACGTGACGCCGGCGAGCTCCACGCCGCCGCGGCAGTTCCAATCCAGTCCATTGCTGACGTCACTGCGACGTCAGCGTGGGACCCACCTGTTAGTGTCTTCTTATTTTGCAGATATTTCCAGAAAATACTATTTCTATGACATGTGGGCCCTCCTCGCTGACATAAATTGATTAATTACAACAAAATGATGAAAAAATTGTAAAATTCATAACTTCTAAATTGTAATTAAAAAAACACATAATATGTCAACAAATTTCAAATTCAGCAAATTTTCATAAATTGATTAATTACAACAAAATGATGAAAAAATATAAAATTCATAACTTCTAAACTGTAATTCAAAAAATACAAATAATATGTCAAAAAAATTCAAATTCAGCAAATTGTTAAACTTCACACACAAAAGTTGCACCCAAAAAAAATGCCCACAAAAAAATGCAAATAATAATTCGAAGGTTTCCGAGACTACCAAAATTCCATACTTTCCACACAAAAGTTGCAAAAAAAAACATTGTGTACATTTCAAAATTTAAGAAAATTTAAAATATAACAAACTTTCAAACTTCCCACACAAACTAATAAATGCCCATTTTTGTTGAAAATTTGTTGGATTAGTTTTCTGGATAATTAGATAATTTTTCTATTTTCTCGCTTCAGACAGATTTCAAATTTTTCAATCACAACGAGCACGTTATGCCAACGCGCTAAATTTTACAACCGTACTGTCAATTTTAAATTAAAAAGAAAAGAAAAAACTCCTTCACGATATTAGGTTCCTAACAGATGGGACCATTTTACTCGAACAATTTTAAAAAAATGAGGAACTTTGGAAAAACAATGATTCTGAATTTATCCGTCAGGAGAAAATATAAATAACATATCAAAATGATCAGACAAATACATGCTATCTATTCATACTAAAAAACAAACATATTTAATTATTCCAGATTTGTAACTATTTCGATACGATCCAATAATTATTATGGAATTAAATCCAACAAATATGCATCCCCACTACTTACATACTAAAACTAAATATTAATGTGTAAAATATAATCATAGTTCAAAAATTTCAACTTACTAAAAAATTAGAGATACTCCAACGTATATAGACATGCTCAGGAAAAAAAAATGTCCATGTCCACTTAGATCTATATATCTCTGTTATGGAAATGTAGATTAATTTATGTATGTTATTTTACTGTTTCGGTTTTTTTACAAAGAAAATCAATCAACTTAAGAGTAAAATGAACCATATACTTTCACATAGCTTCAATACCTTTCGAAATCGTGTTCTGCTATTGTACAATGCGATTTTGCTTACACTGTCACGCTAAGCTAAGAAAAAATACATGTACCAATCAATAACTAAGTAGAAATCAAATAACCATTGCTCCTGAAGTTATCACAAAGCTTCAAATAGTTTCAAGTTTTACACTAAAGCAATTACACAATGCTGTCTTCTATCCATGACCTAAAAACATTGACAACAAAATGCTACCAAATTTCACGAAGTACAACCTCTCAGAAAGATCATACCATTTTGTGATCCAGCATTACATATAACTCTAGATGACATAAGTTATCCAGCAAAGTAACTTCGTACTATCTGCAATTATATCAATAAATCCCATCAATATATTTGTTAACACAAAGCTCTCGGCATATAATACATGGATGATGGAACATTTCAATTTGGTAGGAAACCTTACCATTCCCGCCACATTTTTGCAACTGTATTTCCCTACGGTAAATATGTCATACAGTAAATACAATGTCGATTTCCCGACGTCCTTGACATGTAAGACAGTATTATTTTAGCTATTTTTTCTCCTAATTTCCAGCCGTCAAAACAAAAAAAAAATCAACATTAACACAAAAATAAACGTTGGCTATTTACGGCATACGATCAAATTTCAAATTTGAATACTTTAAATTTTTAATATCTTTCAAAACTGAACATTTAAAAAAAAGTCAAAAAATAATTCACATATGAATAGCTCCCCAATTTGACCACTTTTAAAATTTAAACAACTTTCCAACACAAATTTTTTTTTGAACTTCAACAATTTACAAATCTAATCAACTTTTTAATGCGTACAATTCCAAATTTGAATTTTCTACTACGCGGTATTTTCCCTTCTAACCACATGTCCGCGGTATATATTTGTGGAAAGCATTTCCAAATTACGATCGGTAGGAAATGTGTTTGCTTAGCAAGCACATGCTACATGTAGACAACAAAATCAACTTGATATATACGCAAACATAAGAACTATACCGGAAAGAAATAAGGACACGAACAATATTATTTTCTATACTACAAACAGTTCAACATATAGAAACTTTTCAAAACTTTTGACCAATATATAATCTCGCCATGGTCTAATATTTCTCCGGTACGAGGAAAGACTCCCCACGTGAAAGAAATAATGACGAACTACACATCCAACCCTTTTATCCGTATTTATCAAATTCATCGACTTGGAGAAATAGTCTCGCCATGCTCTAATGTTTCTCCGATATGTAAAGGAAAAACTCCGCACGTAAATATGTGACGTGCCACATAGAACTATAGCTGCGTCCATCATAAAAATGCCTACAGTTAGAACGTGACGTCAATAGAAAATATTGGATTTACATCATTTTTTAAGCGCAAACTTTTTTGAGTTCCAAAAATTTTCATATTTCAAATTTTTTTATATATAGCCATTTCCAGATTTCCAATTTGCACAATTTTTAAAATCTATTTGAGCATTCCAACTCAAATTTCAGATTTACATATCTTACAATTTCAGATGCCTTCCAACTCCGAACATTTTGTAAACATTAAAAGAATTCAAAATTTGAATACATTCCAATACGGACAATTACTAAATTCACAACATTTTTTAAAACACAAACTTTTTTGAGTTCCAATAATTTTCATATTTTCAAAAACTTTTGAATATAACTATTTCCAAATTTGAAATTTACCAAACAGGCGCGCCATTGCCGCACTAAGTCGTCTAGTCTCTCACTAATTTACAGAAGTATTAGCCCATTCTGATGTTTACAATGGCTGGCTTAAAAAGTAAGGAAACAGACTCCACCTTTTCCCCTCGAAATTAAAAAATAAAAACATTTGATGCTGAACCCAAGTGCTCGAAGAAACAAAAAGGTCAAATAACAAATGGTCGATCTCGGATCAGTGCCAACAATGTACTAGCGCACCACTAACCAAGGGAATTTAAGGTACTTCTCTAGCTTTGCCTTTGCTCAACCTGCAAGGCACTACTACAGTAATTATTTCAGAAAACTTAAGCAAGTCTGACTGATCCAAAATGTGCAGTGCCTGATTGACTGAATGCATGTATCTCCAAAGTTAATTACCACAGGTAATGAGGTAAATATTTTTGGATGACAGGTTACGCTCCATGCTGGCGCCCATGATGGGGAGAATGAGATACTGAGAGATGACACATGTAGCTTCCCAAGTAATAATAAACTTGGAGCTAGATGAGATCTGCGTACTGTCAACTGGCCTATGCATGGTCCATCCAGATCATCACAGAGAAGTGGAGCATGCTGCAGCGGAAGAAACAGTTGGTGAGCATGTGCTTTGTCTCCTGTTCCTCATCCGCGTAAAAAACCAATCTATTCTTGGATGCGTTTTCCTGTAATAATTCCATCTTGCAATATTTCTGTAAAAGAAATGTCGTCGCCAACGTGGGTAGTCCAGAAGAGCATCGTGGCTCCAACTCACACGATGACAAATCAGCATCACTCTCTCTAATGGAGACAAAGATACCAACATTAATCAGTGGTGATATTTAGTTTATTTGTGCGAAGATCGATTTTTCAGTCTCTTTTAATCCATGATGACAGAGGCCGATGTAATTCATGCGATTTTCTTACACGAGTTGCATGGATTTGTATATGAAACCTGAGAAGCTCGGGCGTCCCATAATCAAATGGGCAAACTCACTGGACTTGCAGATCTTGCTATACTGCTGCTACATCTCACAGTACCATTAGTAATCATACGGTGAATAAGTCCACATTATGCGGAGTTGCAGACAGAGTAGCCCAATCTTTACCTCCCCATGATGCATGGCCGCATGAGCCATGATAGTTGTTACTGCTGCTCCGTGAAATGCATAATTGCATATGTATTTGCACATTGTACTGCTACCTCCCCTCTTTGAATTTCCGCACGAAAGAAATAGTTTGATTTGTCGAAAAATTACTTGCGGTCGTATCGTGTCAAGTATGGATATACAACCGCGGCAGCAGGAGTAGCACCTCACCATTTCAACGACTTATCACATAAGGTGTGCGTCTGACGATGGAAAGGGGCATATCTGATGTCCACATTAAAACAGATGCACACCAAGTTGTCCAGCTATGGTTGGGATAGAACTTTGAGAGATCGGAAGTTGGAGGAATATTGCACGAGGTCAGGGAGAGAGGCTGGAGTTCTTAGCATAGAACCACCACTTTGGCGCGTAAATTTCAGAAAACCACCACTTTAGGTTTGAGTGGGAACTTCTCTAGTTTTCTTGTGAGCTTTGTTGGAAGGGATGCAACTCGTTGTGTTCACCGGGCGGGTGACACTAGACGTAGGTGCTTATGGCTAAATTGTATCCCCAACAATCTTCACCATGATTGTAATCCACACCAATGATCAATAAAGCTCACTGAATAAAAAAAAGGACATGTGGCTAGCACTAACGGTCTTTTTTTAGGGAAGCATAAGGACTCTGTCGTGCTGCAGGCTTTATTGATTACCAACCAAGATTACATCGTTTATCATGTAGCCTACTATCAGTAGCGTAGCCAGGATAACACAACGACCCAGGCCAATCCTCGTGCTACAGTGACAAACAGTAAAAATAGTGCTTTTTTTTAGATAAAGAGTGTTTATTAATATCGAGAAGATACAACATGCACCCAGGCTCTGCAACAACGCAATAACCAAAGCTACTACGGATGCACACAGCCAAAAGACAATAAGAAAAAAAAATAAAAAGAAAAGTCCCGCTACAGAGTTACAGTTCTTGCAGCAGCCGCACAACCACCACCAAAACAACACCTGATGTCCAACTCTTCAAAAGCAACGTCTTCAAGAAGAACCGTGCCAGGCACAACCAATTAAGGCCAGACCTTGGGTTTTCACCCTGAAGATAATCCTCGCTCTCAAAACAATGTCTCCAACAAGACCACTGTCAGGCACAACCAATTAAGGCCAGACCTTGGATTTTCACCCTGAAAGGTAGGACTTTGGACTTCACGAATGTTGTCGCCCCCACTTACATGCCACTGCTCCAAGTCATGAAACACCAAGCAAATTCCTCATCGCCAGAAAGATTCGAACCACCATTGCCAGTCCTCAGATCTCGCCTTCCATGTCATTCTCCGCCAGCACCATGGAACGAGAAAGCGTGCTCCATGATATTAACAGCCGACAGAGCTTCGAAGCGCTCCCTCTGAAACCAAACGGTCAGAGAAAAAACACGGGTGCGCACGATCGAATACCATCCGATCCAGCAATCTCCAGGCATGAGTCGCCCAGTAGAGTTCGCCGGCGGAGCCTTCCGAAACACGACCGTCCAGCCAGATCGATGGGGATAGTCATCCGGCCGATTGAATCCTTGAAGCGAGAAGAACCCTAGGACCGCCGCCGTTATTCGCAAGACTCGCAGGCCCCCACGCCGCTAGTCGACTCCATGCAGGAACGGACGAAGAGGGGCAGCCCAGCGCACAGCTGCCGTATCCATGGTGGAAACCCGGATCCCACGCAGCAGACACCCTGGCCGGCCCTCATGCCCAGATCGGGCGCAGCCCAGATTGGATCCAGAGAACCCGGCGACGCCCTGCAGCAGGCCAAGACGGCCGCGCCGGCGGCACACCGCCACCTCCTCGTCGCCACCTGCCGGAGTGCCTCAGGCGCCGGCCAAACGCCGCCCCGCCCTATGTCCTCAGTCGGCGCACCACCGCCTCCCATGACGCACCGCCGCGGACACCTCTCCTGCCCACCGTCATGGACGGGATGGGCGCCGCCACCACCGCCGTCGACAGCAGCAGCGGCGGCCGGGAGCCGGAGATCGGGGGACTAGGGTTTGGTGGATTGGGGTCCTCGCGAGCCGCCCGGGAGAGGAGCGGCTCGGGAGGAAAACGTTTCTCTCGTAAAAATAGTGCTACAGTAGATAAAATCAACAAAGGAATTAGCTGCCACACGCTTTGTGTTACATCTTGGGCCTTCGTACAAATCCGTGCTAACATTTCGGCCCAGCATATGTAAATCAGCTTAGACACCATGAGTTTTGTGTGGAACACGTATACGCGATAAAATGCCTTTGATCGATTGTAGGTTTGGTAGCCGCAAGGGGATCGTCTAAGATCTCAACATGCAAATAAAGCGATCACCCTTTTGGACATAAACCCTGGAAATCGTTCTTGGATGGCCATCTGCTCCAACACCCTTTTGGACATAAACTCCGTCACATTCAGCTCCTGATCATCTCTGACTTTGATGGCTGGCTGACAAGTATTTCGAGATTTTATTCTTAAACTTTACTTCATGAAGTTGATAAGTATTCAGAGGTGGAAGAGGAAATTGCTGTGGAAGAGGCTGGGCGTGCGCATCCAGCACTTCGACGAGATCACACAAAGAAAGGCCTAAGAGGAAGCTCAGTTTTCACCGGTAAAAAGCAGTGAGACCAGGATCGAAAGCTCAGAATATAGCATTAGCTTTTTTTTCGTGCTATCGATATGCAACTCAAACAGGATGGCTTAGCAAAATAACGTCGCCTAAAAGTCGACGTGATTTCACGGTGATAAAGAGCAGGTCTAGGAGGGCGGCGGCGACGTCGCACCGCTGCTTCATCCTCTCGTCGAGCGCGGCGACGCGGGAGGTGAGCTCCCGCTCGGAGAAGGCCTGCTCGCACCTTTCCGCGGCGTCCTCCGCCTCCGCGGCCCCATCCATCGCTTCCCGGTACTTGCCGTCGTTGAATTTCTCGCGCGCGGTCTCGAGTGGCGTCTCGGCGTCGCCGTAGTAGTTTCCGCACTCGATCAGGGCCTCCCCCAGCGGGGAGCGCTCGTCGTGCTTGCTCGCCTCGTCGTCGATGCCCTTGGCGACGTCCCTCCGGGCGGCGGTGGCGATGGCGAGGCTGATGCTGGCGAGATCTTCCGTCGTCGTCGCGTTGAAGCTCCGCGGGTCGGTGCTCAGCACCTCCACGCAGTGGCCGGTGGCCTCCTCGACGTTCTTGCACACCTTCGCGATGAAATTCGCGTCGGCCACAACGGCGGCAGGGAAGGAGGAGACGACGATGAAGATGAAGACGAGTACGACGACGGCCATGTTGCCGGAGGCTAGCGTTGCCATTGCAGCTCCTTTGTTCTCGTGTCGTCCCCGTAGAACACGACGGTCAATTTTCGTGTGTGTACTCCCTCCTCCGTGTGTGTGACGTTTATACTACTCACTTACCTAAAGTTGAATATATATTAATTACACACAATCAATTCCGTATTGGTTACCCGTGAAACAAAACAATATATGATTACCCCTGAAATCTCTCATAATTAATTTAATGATTATATGATCAATTCCGCATTGATCTTATAAGGTTCATCTTCCTCTATTGCAAGATTACATACCAATAAAGGAGTATATGAATCACAAATCAAGATCAGACATTCTTCACAAGAGTTATTCGAAATCTTTAAATTTGATTTGGTAAATCTTCATTCAACGATTGTGAATAAAGATAAGACTCTCCCCTGCTAACTCTTGTGTGTGCATATTGCGTCCTCATTTGCATCTTAACTACCCATTTTAGTTTTTTTGTATATGAAAATTATTGTTTGCCATTGTTATTTTGTTGTTGTTGTCGGTGGCTTTACTTTATGAGTTCTTTTGTAACATAAAAACCGTGCACTTGATGGTATCCGGAGGAGAATGAAGGCTCGAGATTTACATTAGGAGTTACAATGAGGACCGTAAATAAAAGATGAATTACAAATAGGTCACTAGTCAACTCGATGCGTCAACTCCACACGTCGAACAACACATCTCCACTGGTGGCCAGAGCTAGCAGCCAGCTACCCTCCCTCTTATCCCCTCGCTACAGTGCGCGGGAGGCGATAAGAAGGCGACCTCGACTTCCCCACCTCGCCGCCGGCCAGGCCGGTGGTTCCCTCCCTCTCCGCCTGCCGCTGCGGCGGCGGGAGAGTGGGGGAACCCCGGTCCTGCGATTCCGGCTAGTTTCCTGTAGATTAGGTGTGCGTGCCCTGCGGGCGGCGTCGAAGACGGTGGCGACGGCATCGGCGTTCTGGGCTTGGTCCTCCCCTTCCTTTCCCCGTTCCGGCCTCGGCGCCAGGGAGGTCGTGGAGGTGGTGCGTCAGGTGGCTTCCCCCTCCTTTCTTTCTCCGGCCGACCGTGGTGGTGAGGGGAGAAGGTGGTGGGCGGTGGCGATCTGCTTTTGTTGGGTGGTGGTTCTGGAGGTCCTCTTCGTCGTTTTCGCTCCGGCCGGCGCGAGGGGAGCAGCGGCTGGAGGTGGCTCGGTGCTGGTGCTGGTGGTCCTTGGCGTGGCGGCGGAGGCGGCTGGTTGTTGGGTGGAGGCGGGAAGATGCTGCTGTGGTCGTGTGCGTTCATCGAGGCTAGGTTCCGTCGCCTGCGGCGGACGACTTCTGCGACCGTCTACAAAGCGTGGTGGCGGCTTCTTCCCGGCGGTTGGAGGTACGGCGTCTCCGGCGACGACTTGGAGGGTTGGGCGCGGCTGAGGATCCGATCGTGTTTCCTTTCGACGGCAGGAGGTGGTTCTTGCACTTTGCAGGGGCCTCTTTGTAATTTATGTTTCTTTGTGGTCCTTTTTGTAAAGTGTGTGAGCTGTCTTAATATATGTTCGGATCCTTCCTCAAAAAAAAACACATCTCCAACAACTGCTATCTTGCTCGGGTCCGCCACGAGCCCTTATCGTCGACCATTGAGCTCTTCTGCTCCTTTCATGGTTATCGCCGGCACAACGAGTAAGGTGGATTGGGTTGCTCCAAACGGGAATGAGAAGAAAACACCGAAGCCAAAGAACTCCATGCTTCTATGCCTCAAAACTTTAACTGAATAAGCCGAAACACTCAGCGGGTATATCGATTCTTCCGATGTCGACCAGGAGGCCGGTCGGAAGAAGAAGATCGTGGAGATCACGCTGACACCGCCACTCACAAAGGCCCCAAACCTGGGGCGGAACTCCCCGAGATGTCTCCAGCTAAAAAGGGCCATCCACTAACGCATGAATGCAGCAAGAAAAACATTGCCAAAAGAAAACCGGAGATGAGTCATTCAAAACAAGAAGAGCACATGCTCCTCCTCGAAAACCTATCCCGAAAATATAGAAGGCGACCCAAGTGACGCTCTTGGAACCGAACACCCGAATTAATCGATATGAATGACAAATAAATCGAGTGAACCAGAATGAAAAAGATGGAAAGGAAATGAGGGATCCACGTACAAGAATCAGTTAGTAGAGGTGTCTCTGGTCCGACCTTTCCCTGACTGGTGGTGCCAAACAAGGACGGCCGAAAGTAGAAAGGGGACGCCGAAGCAGAGATGCGGGCTCCTCCATGCCGATGAATGACTCCTACAATCCAAAGGCAGCAAGCTTATAGACATGGACGCAACAACTAGTCGGGTATGCATAGAGGGGGAACTGGGGCCGAGCCCCGTCCTTCTCCTCTCCGACCGATGGATCCCCCCCCCCCCCCCCCCCCCGGGGTTGTCACTTTACTTGGTAATTAAGTAAAGTACATTATTGGTCTTTACGCTATTTTTCGGTCTTAAGAGTGTTGAACATCATCATTAATGTCCTAGAAGTGAACTAGTGAGTTATATAGAGGCTAGGTGTAACTCTTGTGGTTATATCACCTTATTCGAGCTATGGAATTAATAAAAACTTTCTTTATAATAAATGAACTAGTGAGTCATCTATGCGATCCAAACGACGAATCGATCAAGCAGGAAGTATCATTTAACGAAGGAGCACGGTGAGCATTGGCGGACCGATCAGGAAAAATAGGTCGTTTCCCCTGGATTGGCCGATCGTGTAGAACACGTCCCGTGTTATGCATACGTAAATTTTGCAATTTGACCCCTTGGTTTTTTAAAAAGTTATCCCGCAATATCAAGCTTCTCCACTTAAAAGTGAAAGGGTATATCACTTTGTTTGTGACCTTCCCAATATTTACAACAAATATGGCACATGGTGATTTATCCCTAATATAGTAATACTAAAATAAAATCTCTCATCATGCGTACAAATAAATAATATTGAAATAAATCGTCGCAACATTTGAAAATTAGTGATGGTACTAAAAAGTGAGTAGAGTTTTTTTTTATTGCAGACTGATTTGAATCAAAAATCACTAAGAATTTCAACAAAAATCACTAATGATTATAACAAAATAACATGTGTTGCAGCAATAAGAAAAGTAGTTAAGCAATAACAAAACTCTACTACATAGTATTTGATTGCAACAAAAATTACCAACTAATTCAACAAAAAGCACTAATCATGTGCGATAGTCGGCTTTCACTAATCGTGTTGAATGGTTCGATTTAAACGTGTGCAAGGCGGTGTAGATGAGTAGCTGCCGTGTTCAGCAGTACTGGCTAGCTGCCTCTGTGCTTTTTTTTTTTTGCATTTTTCCCACGTATATTCAACAAAAACCACATACAGAGTACACGGAAAAACAACAAGCATACAATACGTAGAGGAAAACGAAACCAGAAGCATCGAGAACACCGACCACGCCGGCGTCGGAGACGAAGACGACCACCTTCCATCTTGCCGCTGTCAGGGAACACTTTGCCCTATGAGAGACGCTGCCATGCCCGTCCGCCGCGCCGCGGCGGAGCTTGAGTCGATGAACGGCCGGGGCGAGCGCCCCCCTATCCCAGCCACACCACCTTGCCGGAGTCGCCTTCGGAGCCGCCGCCGGAAGAAGTCGAGGATCCCGGCGAGCCTAGGGTTCCGACCGATTCCGCCGCCAGGACGGAGACCGCCACACTGGATCTGGCAGGGGAACGAAGCACGGCGCGGATCCACCGATCCGCGGGTGCCAGGGAAGCAGACGCGCCAGCCCGGAGCTCCACCGAGCGCCGCCGCCGGAGAGGACTCGCGCCTGCAACAAAAACCACACCAGCAACACCACCGCCTCCACGGCGCCGCCGGCTGCCCCAAAAGAGCCTCCCTTATCTACACACGTGAAGCGGGGATCCCCCACCCTCCCGCCGCCGAGGCGGCCGCCGGAGGGCGAGGGATCCGGCGGATCGACGGCGAGGAGGTGGATCGACCGGGTGAATCTAAAAATCGCCCTTCCGCTACAGTGAACGGGGAGGGGAGACGACCAGGCCTCTGTGCTTCCCAGCTCTGATGTGAAGACAAACCAGTGGACGATGTCACTCTACTACGTACTACTTAGCTTACATTGGACCGTTTGGCCTTTTGACCAGTAGTCCAAGGGTTGCTCACATGTTTGCACACAAAAGAGCTACAGTACCTAGCGTTACAGTACATGGAGCAGAGAGATAAGGTAGAAGCATACGTCAGCTAAAATTCAAATTCAAACACTCAATCTCTCTCTCTCTCTCGCCAGTCAAGCGCCAATCAATCTTTTCTCTCTCTCGTCCAACAGTCCCACTATGGCTACATAAGCAGCACCCCAAAGCCAGCCGTTGGACGTTGAGCTCCATCCCTCTCCCTGTCCCTAGCAAGCAGCCAGAGCCGGAGAGAGCAGAGAGAGACAGATACAGCGAGCGCCATGTCGGGGTTCAAGATAGTTGCGATGAGCCAGGTCGAGCTGGTGTTCGTGGCCTTCGTACTGGGCAGCTTCTTCCTCATGCTCGGGGCCGTCCGGGACCGGCCCAACGCCTGCGGGAGGGACTTCCAAGCCCGCGTCTTCCGCACCCACCGCTTCCTCGTCCTCACCGTCGCCGCCGCCGCCGCGGTCCTCTTCCTGGTGCGCACCAAGGTCAACAGCGCCGCCGCCACCCGTGCCAGGGCCTTCGACGCCATGCAGGAGAGGGTCGCGGCGAAGTGGCCAACGGTGTCGCTGCGCGCGCTGCTCCTCCTCGGCGTGGTCCTCTCCTTCGCCGCGTCGATCCTCGCCGTCGTCACCTTCGAGGACGGGTTCGTGTTCTGGACCGGCTGCCACGCGGACCACGTGGCGCACGCCGCGGTCTCGCCCGTGGGAGTGGCTCTGATGGTGCTCACGGCGCTCGTGCACGGCTCCAACGCGTGGACCGCCGTCTGCGAGGACTAGAGGCGGTGTGTTCCTTGGCGCCAGCAGCCGGTGGATCTTTTGGCTAGTACTAGCACGTCGTAGTATTAAGAAGGGATCGTGCTTACTTAGGGATCGATTGAATTTTAGAGCCACATGGCGGGAGTTCTCTAGGTGTGTTTAGTCTTCGAATGATGTCTGCTTGGACAAGACATGAGCGAGTGCGTTTAACTATGAAGTTATGAAGTAGTACCACTGTACCACCACCGGTTGTTGCTTAATTCAGTTCTGCAGTTATTTTGGAACTAGTACACGTGCACGTGCAACACACGTCTAGCCAAACAAACAAAATATGATACTCCTTCCGTCTCAAAATAAGTGTCTCAAAGTTGTCCAAAAGTGAATGTATCTATACTTGTTTCATGTCTAGATACATCTACTTTTTAACAAATCTAAGACAGTTATTTTGGGACGGAGGGAGTAACTTATTTATCCAATTAAAACCACTTATCTAAATGTAGACTTCTTCAATGTATAGAACCCTAGACAATTATAATTCCTTTTTCTGGGCTAGCTTCGGCCAATCGTAGTTTGGAACAGCTATAGAATGTTCTGAACTTTACAAGCTATATCATTACAATATAATACAATCAGAAACTACGGTTTTCTTCTCGGAAAATTGATCACTTAAAAGTTAAAAGGTTCGTCAATCGTCACCATTCTCCATATCATTGCACATGCAAGTCGATATAAGTAGACATAAAAATCTCATTTATTTGAAGTTACGGAACCGTTTCTGTACCAACAGAAATTCAGTAAGAACGGTTATTCATT
Organism: Poa pratensis; assembly: GCA_947311845.1. Taxonomy (NCBI): domain Eukaryota; kingdom Viridiplantae; phylum Streptophyta; class Magnoliopsida; order Poales; family Poaceae; genus Poa; species Poa pratensis. The sequence continues at coordinate 31,041,764 of CAMZMU010000094.1, forward strand.
TGCAAAATTAAGAAGAGGCCATTGTCAAACTATAGAGATAATTGCCTTGAGGGAGTATGATGAGTAATGTTTGAAAACAAAGCTAAAGATAAAGACTATACCAACTGCTCTGGATTTGGTTATTTTTTCATTGACACAATAGAGGTCCAATTCCATCCCATGTTATGTTGGCCACAGTTGGTTATATTGCATGATGAAATGTTACAGGTTCACATGGTATAGCTCAATCATATTTGTTAAAAACATCATGTCTCTGCCAACATTTCATATTTATATATAGCTAAAGGTAGACCAGTTTAAAGTCAAAAGCTCCCGACCTTTCCTCCCCACCGTCACTGTAGCAGAGAGGGAAGGCGACTTTTGGGCGATCCCCGTCGACTCACCGCGTCCGCGCCGGCGAGGCGTGGGATTCCTCCTCTCCGCCGGCTGCTTCGGCAGCGGGAGGGTGGGGGATCCCCGTCTCCGGCCTGTACATACGGGAGGGTAGGATGGAGTTCCCGCCGGCGGCGCTCTGGAGGAGGTGGTGCAGCTGGTGGTTGGTTTGGTGTCGAGGGGTTCTTCTCCGGCGGTGTAGTTCTTCGGAGCTCGGCGTCGTCTTCCTCGACTTGTAGGTGCTGGGAGTCCGGCGTGGCTCTTGAGCACCTTAGTTCTCCGCCAGATCTGGGGTGGCGGCGGATCTGGCGGCCGGAACCCAGCGCTGGACGGGGTCAACGGCTCTTGCTGGCGTCGATTTCGAAGGCGGTCGCGGCATGGTGGAGAAGAAGGAGAGCGAGGGCACTCGCCGTGGCCGTTCACCGAGTCAAGTTCCGCCGCGGGGCGGCGGACGAGCTTTGCGGCATCTTCCAACGTGGAGGGTGGCCTCAGGCAGCGGTAAGGAGGTGGCCGGCGGTCTTCGACGTCGACGACGGTGGAGCTCCTGATGCCGATCTTGGTGCTGAATTCCCCTGCGTATTGTACTTTTCTACTGCTTTTGTACTTCGTACTCTGTATGTGGTACTCTGTTAATTATACGTAGGCTTTCAAAAAAAAATAAAAAAAAAATAAAGGTAGACCAGTTTGATACTGTTAACAAATAAGATAAAGTTCCATACACTGATCGAAAATGTTGCTTCTACCAAAATGGTTGGTTTTCCAAGTAAGCATTCAGTCGCCCTTTTATTGTGACATAGAGGCCAATTTTTGTAGCTGGACGACGCCACGAATGCCTCGTCAGGGAGCAGCACCTATTAAAAAAACTGGATATAAATAATAAAGTGGAGTAGTATATATTCTAATTTGATTTTAGCAGCCCACTTGTACAACTGTAAAGCACCTTCTAATTTGATTTCAGAAGCCCACACATAGAAATAGCCGAAATTGCTTGTGTACATGCTGGTAGAAAACATCACGACTCACGAACCTGCATGTAGGGGTAGGCTTGACATGATAAAAATACTGTCTTCAGACTACAGAAGTTTGCTAAGTTCACAGATCTTTAAAAAAAGCTAACTGAATATTTGTTCTGCATTTGTTAACAAAGAGTACAATTGGACTGTCAAAACAAAACGTACACAACCGTGAATTGACATAAATTCTGTGCTGCTGTCTCTACAGATGCCAACACGAAAGCAATGGACGTGAAGAGTGTATCTGCTGGAAGCGGCTGCATGCGAGTCGCGAGAACAGGGAATTGACATACATTCTTTGCTCCGCGAGGGAGGCGGCGAGAACAAGGGAGGCGGCATGCTTGGATTAGGCCCAGTCGGTCTGACATCTGGCACTCCGTCAGGGTGCTCTGCATCCCACACCACCACAGATGGCTCCCGTAGGATCAGAGCGACGTTGTTCAGCAGAGCGCCGACGGCGGACGCAGGGATGGGATGCGGGATCCCGCGAGCTCCTGCCGGCGCCTCACCCTCCCCAGACGCGCTGATTCTACCCCTCGTCCAGTGCATCACTCCCGCGGCGCCTTTGCCCCGTGGTGCGGCGGCGGGCAGAGTGGATCTGCTGGAAGCGCCTTTGCCCCGTGGTGCGGCGGCGGGCAGAATGGATCTGCTGGAAGCGGCTGTCGACGCGAGCCGAGACGAAATCGTGGAGGAGTCTACAATTCCAAGTGTTTTCTTTTCTTTTAGCGTGGCAATTTTTTGTAATTACCCAGAAAACGAAAAGGTGTGTTGAGTTGTCAAACATTGGAGCGATCTGGAACGTTGATCGGTTATTTAACGACACAGATTTAATGTATCCCGAACATGTTTGCTCTTTTAATAGTAGTATAGATGAAAACAATCGCTTCTGATGCCTGTTCCTTCCTTGACTCAATGTCTCAATGCCTGTGGCTGGCCCATGTTTTCTTAATGCTAATGCTGCAGTCAAGAGCTAGCTTAGTCATGCAATACTTGTTGAAATTCATGTATGTGCAAGCCTGTTAATCAGCTCTTAAAGCCTCTTTGGTGACGGTGTTGGCCTGGATCTAGGGACGATGGAGGTCCAGCTCTTGCGGCAACATTTCGAGATTTCACACCAACTCGGATCCCAGAACAAAAACACCATCGGTCATGGCTCCGATGATGCAGATGATACCCGAGCTTGTGGAGTTGTGTGGGGAACCTGTTTGGCTCTTTCCGGTGAGCAAGTGAAGGCGATTGCGCCTGAGATTTCAGTTGTGGCTTCACCGCCGAGTCAGGCGCTAGACTTTGAGGAAAGTGGTGTTGTGCACGGTGCAGTCTCTCTCTCGCGTGTGTCTGTTCCTGTTGGCAATGTGGTTGCTACGTCTGGACCGTTGCCACGTGTGCCTATGTCTCTCGTCGCCAAAGAGATTTGCAATCTTTTCGCCACATTGGCTGCTGCTAACCCTAGATCCGACAAGACGATTGGATGTCTCCTGAAGAAGAAGGCTAGCAGGGATAAGACAAAAAGAGGTAGCGTGAAGGAGAAATCAAAATGCAGAAGCAAAAAAGGGTGGCGCCACAGGAAAGGCGCCTGAAGTTGCTTGATGGATGGTTCTCGGTGTCTTGGCTTGTCATCATGGTTGTGCTCGTGTTTGTTGCCTTTGCAAATGTGGTTTCCTCGAATCATCGCTGATCTGTGGGGACACTTTGATGACGTTGTGTCTCTTCTATTAGTGTGTTATAGGAGTATCGTGTTGCGAGCTTGTGGTTGTGTGTTTCTATGGTTGTGTGGTCTATTTGGGAGTAGTCCACTTGTGTGTTGGGTGGTGTCTGGGTTGCTTTTGTGACCAAGTTTGTAACGGTTTTTACCCGATTTTCCGTAAATAAATTGGGCAACTCTCTTCTTCATAATTAATGGTTGAGACAAATCTTTTGCCTCTGTTTCAAAGAAAAAACAAAAACAAGTGCATCACTGAAACTGGATCAGTGGCAAACAACCAAGGAACTGGTTAGCACCGGGAAGAACGTAGGCAAGCTTGAACTTGTACTGTCAAAGTTTGACCAAGTTTTTAGAAAAACAAAATGATCAACAGCTATAATTATATGTAGATATCATATAAAAATATATTTCATTTGTATCTAATGGTATTTAGTTAGTATTGTAGATGCTTATGGTTTTTACAAAGAACATTATTTTGAAGCGCAAAACAGTAGGGAAAATCCCTACTGTTTAATTTTTACAAAAAACTTGGTCAAACTTTACCTTGTTTGACTTTAAAAAAATTACCTCTTACTTTTTGGAATGGAGGTAGTATCATTTGCAGTGCTTCTGATATCCTGAAAGCTGAATTTTACAAATCTTCAAGCAATCGAGTAAGTGATTCAGGCTCTTTTTTTGCGTAGTCGAACCCCAATTTCGTCCCATTCTGGTTTGATTTATATTCGCCTGAAACTCTGGTGTACACGAATGCCAAATCATTCATTTCAAATGATATCACCTCTTGACTGATGACTCCAATGAATGGTCTGGCACTTTTGCCATTTACTCATCAAAGGTGCAAGCCCTGAATTATATGGGGTTTGGTGTGCCAAATTACATGATTGATACGCGGTGTGTTTATAACAGGACATAAAATGGCACCTTAGAATCTCAGCAGAACACAACAGGGCGTTTGTGGGACTTCTGCCCTCAGACGAAGCTGGGTATATCGATATAGGACCATCATCCATGATGATCAACACCTTATGTGACCTAAACCATCCAACTTCTAACGCTTCGTGGCAGGAGGGAAGGCTCCAAGAGAGGTGCTAGTATTTAGCCATCGTCCAGATAAGAATGGCAATGGGTAGGGTATGGGGCGGGTAGAGCAATACCATACTCATACCCGTGTAGTCAATGGGTACAAAACTCTGCCCATACCCGTACCCGCGGGTATGAAACTTTACCCGTACCCATACCCGGCGGATACCCATACCCACTGGGTACCCAACGGGTAGATCAAATAGTACACATGTTATACATAATAATACATTCATCGATAACACATTGATAAAAGAAAACATTTATCTCAACTCAATAACATATATATGAGGACATGAAAATTATCTTAACTCAAATTGACAATTGATGACAATTTAACATAGCTTCACAAACTCACGAGAATGAATGTTGGACCTCCACTGATAAGGCTATAAAAGGGCAGGGTATGGGTATACCCATGGGTACAAGGTTATACCCGTGCCCTACCCGTGACTTAACGGGTAGGGTACGGGTACTACCCATGGATATAAAATTATGCCCATACCCTACCCATGCGGGTACGATACCCGTGGGTACCCGTACCCATGGGTAAAATTGCCATCCTTACGTCCAGATGTGCACGTCAAGGTCTATTTGGCAGAAGTAGATGTTTATACGGCGGTTTAGACAAGCTGCCAGTGATGTCCTTAACTACACCTATAGTCACACGACTGCAAGGGGAGGACCTACTTCTCTTTTTTTCCAAGCCAAGGGGAGAAACGAAGAACTAGATACTGCTAACCGTGCTAAACTTTAAAGAAACAAAGAGCAATGAGCTTTGCCAGCTTAAAAAATATTTACACCTTATAATAACTTTGGCAATGAACATACAGTAGACTGGATAAAAACTAGCAAACTATCTGAAACCTCGGTTCAGAGCTCAACACGGAAACATCACAACCAAGATATATGCAAACTGAAAGGCGATATGCCTCACCAGCAAATTGATAGGACATTCACAAGAGAAACAACCAAGGTTCATACCAGGCATTTCAGGTCTAAAGATTAACTTCCATAAAAGTGAATTGTTTTGTTTCGGCGAGACCCAGAATGACGCTACCCTATATGCTGAGTTATTCGGCTGTGGGCAAGGTCAGTTTCCAATCAGTTATCTTTGCATTCCGATTCATTTCAGGATACTAACGATTGCTCAATGGAAACATGTTGAGGAAATATTCCAAAAAAGGTTGAGTAGTTGGAAAGAAAAATTACTGTCCCTGGAAGGGAGATGGGTTCTCATAAATTCAGTCCTAAGTAACATGGTACTGTATATGATTTTCTTCTTCCAATTACCAAAAGGAGTATTTCATCGATTGGATTACTTTCGATCAAGATTCTTTTGGCAAGGGGATGGTAGGAAAAAGAAATATCGACTGGCTAAATGGAATGTAGTGTGCCGCCCAAAGGATCAAGGAGGGCTTGGGATTCATGACCTTGAGGTCAAGAATAGAGCACTCCTCGGTAAATGGCTATTCAAGCTACTAACTGAAGATGGGGTATGGCAAACTCTTCTAAGGAAAAAAGTACATTGGTTCTAGTGCGGTACCACAGATTTCTTGGAAACCAGGCGATTCACACTTCTGGGCTGGTCTTATGGCAACAAAGAAATTCTTCTTTCCATATGGTTCTTTTTCCATCAAGGATGGGTTGAAGATAAGGTTTTGGGAGGATAAGTGGTTAGACTCTACCACGCTCCGAGAACAATATCTAGCTTTATATAATATTGTCCTTGGACGTCACAAAAGCGATACGCTCGCTCATGTGTTGGAGACTTTCCCACCAAACGTGACGTTCCGACGAGATCTTATTGGTCCCCGGTTAGCATCTTGGAATGAGATGTTACAACGCCTGGCTTTAGTCAATTTGACTCAGGGTACCGATGAGTTTCGGTAGAATTTACAATAGAATGGTAAATTCTCGATGTACTCTATGTATAAAGCGCTAATCCATCCGGATGTTCCAGTAGATAATAATCAGAAAATTTGGAAGATGAAGATTCCACTAAAAAACAAAGTCTTTGCATGATATCTTCGTCGAGGTGTAATTCTCACCAAATATAATCTTGCAAAACGCAATTGGCATGGAAGCAAAAAGTGCGTCTTTTGTCATAGGGACGAGACTACTAGGCACTTATTTTTCGAGTGTAAATTTATTAATTCTATATGGTCAATCATCCAGATAGGTTCTACCTTATACCCACCACAAGGCATTGCAAATATTTTTGTCAATTGCCTGAATGGTGTGGATAATAGGTTTAAACGACTCATTAGGGTGGAGCGCTTGCCATTATATGATCGCTTTGACTGTGTAGAAATGACAAGGTTTTTAACGATAATGATTCGTCTCTCATGCAGGTTATCTACATGAGTACTGCTACTCTCTGTTCGTGGTCACCGTTGCAACGTATGGAGCATCACGACCTGTTTACGGAGGTCTGTACAAGACTGGAGGATATGGCGAGAGACTTTTTATCCCAACATGGATGGTAGCATAATTTGCGGATCGGCCCTCCACCACCCTAGGGCGTTTTTACAATTTCTCATCATGATATGTAATTCGTCTTTTTATTTACTTTCGTACTACTGAAATTGAGGCGGCTGTGTGCATCCTAGTTATGCAGAGGCCGGATGTAATGCTTAAAACTCTTTAAGTAATAAAGCTCCCTTATCAAAAAATAATTGATGTTCCTATCAGAAAAGGTTGTAACAGGTAGACCAATCATAAACTCAACAGGAAGTGCATAGAAGAAATAAGCTGAGAAGGAGCCTTCTGTAATGTGGCAAAACGTATATTCCAGATTTCCAGTGTTGTGGTTTAAATGTCCACTGCTGACATGTCAAATTGCTTAGTGTCCAAAAGTTTCAAGAGAAAACAAGTGAAGCTCTGCTATTTCGTCAAGACTTCAGCATTGTATATTGAGATCTCCTGGACAGTTAAACCTGTACACCTGAAAATCGTCAAACACAGAATCTCTAGTTTATCTTGCAGAGCAAATGAGTGGGACAAAAGCTGAAATGATAGCTAAATTAATAGGCTACATATCTGAATGAAACAAAAATATTACAGAGCCAACGCCGCTGCTTGACAAATAGGCTTGCATCGAATGTCAGTGTCACATCCCTCGGATCTCATAGCAAGCAGAGCTGCCTCTCTCTCCCCTAGCAAAATTAATTGGACCGTTTGGCCTTTTTTTTTGCGGAAAAGATCAACTGATATTGCCACAAGGTCTTTTACAGAAAGATCTAGAAAACACAAGAAATTACAACGAAGCCCTCAGGATCCCGATGTCGAAGACGAGACACAGCACATATCGCCGGCGCGCCGCCACAACTCCTTCGCTGACGCCTTGGACTAGAAGGAGCCCCTCCATGGCCGGGAAGTCGACGAAGCTTAGCTCCAATGGAACCTCTATCCTGCGTCGTCGACGCCACCACCTTGTAGCAAAACAGCATGAACTTCTTTATTCTCAACATCCGGAGCCGCCGCACCACGGACTCCGGCGAGGGGAGGCCCCGCACAGCAGCTCCGAGGAACTGCGAACGAGGACAGAGCGGGCGATCCACGGCGAAACTCCCAGGAATCCCACCGCCGAAGAGGATGACCCCAGCCCCCAAAATCCACTCTGACGAGGGGTTAACTCATCAAATCCCATGGTAAAGGACCTAGGGTTGAGATTACGAGGGAGAGAATGTGGTAGAGCTGGTAGTTTCGTCGGTTGACAAGCAAAAGCAGGGATTTACCCAGGTTCAGGCCTCCGGAGAGTAACACCCTACTTCCTGCTTGTCTGGTATTGATTTGGTGTGAGATTATGCGGGCTACAATGGGGTCCTGGCGAGATGTCGATATTGCTAGGGTTTTGGTGATTCTGAGTATTGCGTGTCCTGGATCGGCGGCCCTCCCAGCCTTTATATAATAGGCTGGGCCTCGGGAGTTCGCAACCGACTCAGATTACATGTAAGGAAAGGCTAAACCGACTATGCCTATGTCTAATCTTGGAGGTTACTCCATCTTGTTGGGCCTTTCGTCATGGGCTTCATGTAGGCTCTTGATAGTTGGGCCTTAGTCGACACGTGCACCAGGTACCCTTATGGTAGGGTACCCGAGATGTATATCCTTGTCAGTAGCCCCTGAGTACTTGTCTGACTCGAAGAATCGGGCATGGACTCGTTCGTAAGTGCACGTCATATTCTTTGTACTTGTGTTTATAATTGGAATTCCTGTATGAATAGCACATGTTGGCTATGTCGAGTATTTCATCGACTTTGGTTTTTGCTTATGACAATCAAGGGATAATAGCTTAGTAGGCCCGGTACACTCGACGGATCGGACCGGTTAACTACACATTCGGGTAAAACCTTACTAGCTTTCAATCAAACTCGAGTCCTCGGACTCGAATTTGGAACAGACTGGTCAGACTCGACTAGGCCGCGGAGGTCTTACTGAATCGATCTGCAGCATAACTTTTAAATTTACCCAACGCGTCCGTCGGGATTTTTCATCATGTCTGCTGACACGGAAAGTTTTAAGGATTAACGTTGCTGGAACGGTCCTTAGCCCAGCTCGAAAGTTCGGCGGGTCTTACCTTTGCACTATGCATGCAACATCCGAGGTTATTTGCGGCGGACGCAACTCGGAAAATTTTCGAGTATGATTTTGCATCAAATTTTGCATATGAACTGAGTCGAGTCTTTGTCGACTGATACTTTGTCATTATTCTATCGGGTGCGCGACAGCGCTCCCGATGGGAGTAGCCCCCGAGATTGTGCTTTATTGCTTGCAATGGAGGATAATCTCAAATCTGTTTATCCCGTATATTTTTAGTCGAAGAATTTTTTGATATGCTCCCGATGGGAGTAGTATGTCTCAGTCGAAGGAACGGTCGAGTGACCAATTTTGCCTTAACATTGCTTTTTCACACCCGAACCAAGCAAGACAGTCGAGTGACCGATATGCGTTGGGCGGAGAATGCTTTTCTGAGCAGAGCACTTGCATGACGTCAGGGATGACGCTTACGGCGACTGCGCTGTTTGACACGCGGTGGCGTGCGTTATGCTGTGATGGATGGGACGTGACACGCCTGTGGGCCCACGATGCAGCGCTGACCAAGGGTGGTGCCGTTTGGACTGGATTTGACCGCCGGGCACGATTTTTCCGGGAATATGATGATAGTTCCTAGATTCCCGTGCGTTGTGGGCGGAGTGGCCGGACGGTTGCTCTCCATGGCTGCCACGTGTATGGCTGGATATGCTATTCTGCCCACGATCTCGCATCAACGGTGCGATTCTTTTGTGTTGAGGTTAAAAGGGTGCGGCGGAGTAAATAATGTTTTTACTTGCCATTTGTTCTTTGCTGCCGCTGCTTCTTCTTCCTCCTAGCGCATCGCCATAGCCCAACAGCCAAGGTTTTGCCGCCCACCATTACAATGACGAAACCCGCGCCTCGGAAGGGCAGGAGTGCGGAATGCCTCGCAGACAGCGCCGCTGGAGCCGCCGCCAGCGGTTTGAAGAGGGACAAGGGCTCGTGGACCAAGACCTCCTGCAGCAAGCGGATGCTCACCGGCTTGCGGAACGACGGGCTGATTCCGGCGGACCCATCGCAGGTTCGCATCCCGGCGCCGAGGTAATCCCGCGCCCAGGCCCCAATGAGCGGGTCTGTTTTGTGGATTTTGTGAACAGGGGCTTCTCCTTCCCTGTTCATGATTTTCTTCGTGCACTGATGCACGTTTATGGAGTGCAATTGCACGATTTTACCCCAATGGGCTTTTGCACATTGCGTGTTTCTTCGTTCTTTGCGAGTGCTTTTTGGGCGTTGCGCCCCACTTCGGGTTGTTTCGCCGCATCTTCAATGTCAAGCGCCAGCACAGTGTCAAGGGACCTGGTGGTTTTGGAGTACAGACTCGACCTGACGTCGAGTACTTCAAGATCAACTTTCTGAGTCTGTGCAAGGATGGCGCCAAAAGTGGTTCTACATCAAGGATGTGACCACGGGCAACCAAGCGTTCGGGTTGCCTCCCTTCGACGCAGACGCCCTGGTGAGGAAGAGGCCATCCTGGATCGCACAGCCGACCGGAGTCGAAGCCGAAGAGGCTGACGTTCTGATGGAGAAGGTGTGAAGCTTCAGACCAATGTTGGTCGGAGGTTACTGGCATCCATTTGCTGGCCACTTTCTCAAGAGGCGAGTGCAGCCTCTCCGAGCCCGAGTCCATGCCATGTGGGCATACAATGGGGTTTCCGATCCAACCCGCTCACGCGCAGTGGAACTTTCTGATGGGGAAGTAGAGAAGTTGGTAAGAGGCCTTACCAAACTGACTGATGAGGAGCCTTGCGAGATGAACTCGCAGTTCCACCTTATGAAACCAGCAACCCTCTACCGGAGGTAACAGTCGCTACCATATGTAAGTTGCTATGTTATGCATGTGTGATGTTAATTCCTTTGCTGTTTCTATGTGCAGGGACACAGAATGTATGAGTCGATGCCCCCTTGCCAGAGAGCGGCCCAGTGCCGGACAATGAGCCACTCGATGCTGCTCTGATGATGAAGTGACCTCACTCGCCACCGCACATATGCCAGAAGCTGATGAAGGCGATGCTGAGGTGCAGGCCAAGCAGAAGCGGTCGCGCGAGGAAGAAGACACTGCTGACTCGGAGGAGAAGGAGGGAGAAGACGAGTCGATGACGGCGCCACTCGAAGTTCCTCCGATTCGCTCGCTCCCCCGCGACCTCGAAGAGATCGCGCCCGAGCGTGGGTGTGCTTGCACCTGGTCGAATGGTCGACCTTACTGAAGAGTAAGTTTATGTGCATTTGCTTTTTGACGTTTTATGAACTTTGCCAAGTTGTCTACTTAGCATGTGTGAAACAGTGTGTCCTCGGATGAGGATTTGCCACCGCCACCCCGATGGAGAAGAGCAGTGCGGCGTCGACTGCTCGAAGTTTGCCACCAGAACATCCGCCTACCACTGCGACTCCGGCTGCTGCAGACGCGGCTACACCGCCCGAGCCTGAGGTTGCGCTAACAAAGATGAGGCAGCAGCGACAGGTGTTCCTGCGTCGACTTCCTCCTTCTTAGATCATGTAAGCTTGTGCTTTTTTGCCATAGTTGAATCACTATCAGGTGTTAAGTTTTGCATAGACTCGATGAATCTGTTCTGAATTTGCTCATGTTGTGCTGTAGTCATTTATACAAGAGCTACTGAAGGCTGGCGCCAAGTATGTTCACATGGAGACGGAAGTGCCACCTTGCAGCAGCAACTCGAGGCTGCGAAGAGTAAGTATCTTGTAATGAGAACTCGAGTGTTTTGATGTAACTATCTTTTTGCAGCATGTTGAAGAAATGCTTATGTGTTTCGCAGAGTCAGCAACTGACTGCGAAGAGATGGACAAAGCTTCCGTCGAGTTGCTGATCTGGAGAAGAGGCTGAAAGCAGCCGAAGTTAGGGAAGACCTGGCAATTGGTCGACTCTCTGCTGCCAGCACCACTTTGACTGGTACGCAATTTTGCCGTTGCATTAGATATTTGAAGTTTTGTAATATGCTGCTGAACATGCTGTTTATATGCTATGCTAGGCGTGATGGATGGCCCTGCTGCTCCTGGCAAGCAAAGCGTTGGCGCTTCACTTGATGAAAGTGTAGCCGTCGCGGAGGTCGCCAATAGTAGGGCAGGGGAGATGCTGACGAAGGCGGCGAGTGCTTTGGGCGCCCTTCACAGCAGCTTCTTCCCAGATGATGAGCTTCCATCTTCATTTGCAGAACTGGTGGAGCTGTTCAAGCCAGAAGGAACTGCCGTCGCCGATTTCTGTCGCGAGCAAATGGTAAGTGGTGCTCAGACTACTTTTCTCATGTTGCTCGTGCACGGAGTCGAGGCAGATTTTGACAAGGTCACGACGAAGTTCCCGAGGGGGCCTGGCGGCAAAACCGTCGGGTTAGGCACTTGGATGGAGGCCGCCCAAAAGTATGCTCAACAGCTTGTAACAACTGTTGAAGATAGGGCAGCCAAGGTTCAGGCGAAGAAGGCTTCCTCCAAGAAGTCGATGACTAGCGAGTGATCCCTTCGTCGCCTAGTTTTAGGGATTTTTATGGTTTTGCTTTTGCTGTCTGTAAAAACGTCAGACTTCGTATTTGTGCTTCATGAAATATGAACTCCAGTTATCGGGAGGCGCAGCCCCCGAGTCTTTTGCTTGATTCTTCTGTTTTCTTATGTTCTGAGTTATTCTGGATGTAGACCCGAGCTTCTAGAACAGCGACTGGTCCAGGTGCGAGCAGCTCCACTCAGTCGCGTAGCGTGAATGATCAAAAATCATCGACTTCCTTCAGCTCAAACTTTCAAAGGTGACAAGCGAGCTAAAGAAGACACAAGACGCATATGCGGAGCTGCAGTCGAGGCCATCCCCAACTACGGAGCGGGAGGCCTTTTTGCTTGAGGAGTTGGAGAAGGTGAACCTACAGCTTGAATGTAAGCTCTTTTGGAAATTGAATTGTGGGCTCGGCACACAAGTCGACTGGGGTAATAAGTTTGCATTATTTTGCCATAGGTGTTTGTTTTGACCAGCCGAAGGAGGAGGCGCGGCTACAGGATCGACTTGACGGTCATGCGAGTAGCGCGGAATACGCCGCCCACCCCTTTTGGTCAGACAGGGCGAGGAGTGCCATTTTGGTAAAGTTGCTGGATCGTGCGTGACGAACTGCCATTCGACTGGAGAGTTGCAGGTTAGCTTTATTTCGAGTCCACGAGGCTTTGTTTCCTTTGAACGAGCAACCACAAAGCCTTGCGGCATTGCTGAAGTAATTTCGAAAAGGCAAGGCGATCAAGAAATTTGTACGCGAGCAACTGATTAGCGGGGCTAACGTTGCTCTTGCCTTTGTGCGGTCGCACCTTCCGCACCTTGATTTGAAAAAGATTGCGATGGGACCCGTACCCGGTGGTGGTCCTGTGCCAATGGAGGAGCACTACCAAGAGACACGGGTGGACGCATTGGTCCTAATCCACATGTGCTGAAGGAGGAGGAGAAATGGACCCAGCCAAAGGATGAACCTGTAGATTAGGGTTTTTATGCATAGGGGGCAGCCCCCGAGTGTAGATTTGCCTCTTGTAGGTAGTGTATTAGTTTGTTTGTATGTATGCAGCCCCGAGTCTATCGAGTGGGGTTTATGAAAACATATACAGTATGGACTATAGATTGCACAGCCCCCGAGTCGTCGAGTGAGGCTGTGAATTTTTGTGATTTGTCCGAAGTTTCCAAGTTCTGCTTTGAAAACCAGCCCCCGAGCATGCGAGTGCGGCTAACGTTTTGTACTAGTAATTTATGCGAGTAGTAAACAGGAGGAACATTGATTGTATTCCATTTTTGAATGTTAAGCTGCAGGCCGCCTCATTAAAAACCTTCCAGCCCCCTTAGGTACCTTGGATGGACAAGAGCGCGTCTGAAACCTGCAGCCATCCGACATATGTGCCTATTACATTGTGCGACTGAGCAATCTAAGCATAGAAACGGCGCAGCTGCGCAACGTTCCAAGGATTGTGCGAGAGTTCGCCTATCTTCGCATGCTTCAGTCTGTATTCTCCACCACCAATGACCTCAGTGATGATGAAGGGTCCTTCCCATGGAGGAGCGAGTTTGTGCACCTTCTTTTGCTTCAGTCGAAGTACCAGGTCGCCAACCTCGAAGGACCTGGTGCGCAGTCGACGGCTGTGGTAGTTGCGGAGGTTTGCTGATAGACAGCTGTGCGTGCTAGCGCCGTGTCGCGTGCTTCTTCGAGCAAGTCGACTGCATCTTCGAGTGCTTCATCTGCGTCTTCCTCGTTGTATTCTTCGACTCTTGGTGCATTGAATCTTACATCTGATGGCAGGATTGCCTCTGCGCCGTAGACCGAAAAATGGGGTGAACTGTGTTGAAGCGTTAGGAGTTGTGCGTAGGCTCCATAGCACAGACGGGAGTTCTTCGACCCAAGCACCCGCGGCTCTTTGAGTGGCACCAGGAGGCGTTTCTTGATTCCGCTTGTCACGAGTCCATTGGCTTTTTCGACTTGGCCATTGGACTGCGGGTGTGCGACGGAAGCATAGTTGAGTGTGATGTCTTGCTCTTTGCAGAAGGATCGGAACTCTTCAGCCGTGAAGTTTGTACCGTTATCAGTGATGATGCTGCTTGGTACACCAAAGCGGTATATGATGGATTTTATGAAATTGACTGTTGTAGTGGCAGTCGAACTTGTGATAGGGACTGCTTCAATCCACTTGATGAACTTGTCGACTGCCACCAGAAGGTGAGTATGCCCTCCATGGGAGGATTTTCTGAGTGGCCCGACCATATCGAGCCCCCACTGGGCGAAGGGCCAGGCCAATGGTATTGTCTTCAACGCCGATGCGGGTGCGTGCGGCTTTGTGGCAAATTTTTGACAGCCGATGCACCTTTTGACTATGTCCTCCGCGTGTTTGAGTGCTGTGGGCCAGTAGAAGCCTGCGCGAAAGGCTTTGGCTACGAGTGATCGACTGCTGGCGTGATGCCCGCAGGTACCTGCATGAATATCACGAAGGATGGCCTGGCCATCTTCGAATGCTATGCATCGTTGGAACATACCTGATACGCTGCGCTTGTATAGTTCGCCGTTGATGACGGTGTATGCTTAGATCGTCGAGTGACGCGTCTTGACTCTGTTATGTCTTCAGGTACCTCGCCGCGGAGTATGTATGCGAGGAAAGGTTGAGTCCAAGTTGGCTCAATGAGGAGTACCTCGACTGGCGGGTCCTCTGTGCTAGGTGCTTTGCTCTTGGCTGGTGCGGCTGATGTAGGAGATGTTTGTTTTTGCTTGATGGACCTGTGCTCAATACCTCGAGGAAGACACCGGTGGAACTGGTGCTTTGGTCGCGCCAAGGTTGGCTAGCCTGTCTGCCTCTTCGTTGCTCTCGCGCCCTATGTGCCGCAACTCGCAGCCTTCGAAGCTGCCCTCCATTAGGTTGTACAGGTCACGGTAGGCGATCATGTTGTCTGTGATGGCATCGCAGGCCTTCATTGTGTGCTGCACCACCAGGTTCGAGTCACCATAGATCATCAGTCGAGTGCACCCGAGGGCTTTGGCCATCCGCATGCCATGGATCAGGGCCTCGTACTCAGCTTCGTTATTGGATGGTAACTCGAATCCCATCTGCAGGACATAGCGAAGCTTGTCGCCTTTTGGTGATATGAGGATGACACCTGCGCCTGCGCCTTCGTTCTTCTTTGAGCCGTCGAAGTACATAGTCCATGAGTTGGACACATCTGGTGCTCCTGGCAACTGAGCTTCGATCCACTCGGTATGGAAGTCAGGTAAGACTTGTGCTTTGATGGCCTTCGGGTAATCATACTTGATATCTCGTGGTCCTAGATCGATGAGCCATTTTGCGACTCGCCCAGTTGCGTTGGGTTTGTGAGGATGTCCCGATCTCTGAGGTGCTGATTACAGTGATCGGGTGCTCTGCGAAGTAGTGCGTCAGCTTCCTTGAGGACATGAACACGCGTAGGCCAGCTTTTGATAATGCGGGTACCGCTGCTTTGATATGGAGAGACTTCACTCAAGTAATAGACTGGGCATTGTATGATTTGGGCGTGTCCCTCCTCCATGCGTTCGACCACCGTACGGTACTTACTACCCTGTTAGTTGCGGAGACATACAGGTACAGTGGCTCACGTTCCCTTGGTGCGACGAGGATTGGAGGGCTTGTGAGGACTCGCTTGAGATCCGTGAAGGCTGCTTCGGCTTCTCGCGTCCACTCGAATTTGTCTGCTTTCTTCATCAGCCGATAGAACGGGAGTGCTTTTTCGCCCAGTTTGCTGATGAATCGCTGAGTGCTGCCACTCGACCTGCTAATTTTTGTACGTCATGGAGCTTTGAAGGCCTTTGCATTGTTAAGATGGCCTGTATTTTCTCCGGGTCCGCCTCGATTCCACGAGTTGAGACTAGATACCCAAGAGCTGCCCTGCTGGCACGCCGAACGTGCACTTCTTCGGGTTGAGCTTGATGTGGAAGCGTTTGAGGTTTGCGAACGTCTCTCGCAAGTCATCGAGTAGTGTGTTTTCCTCTCTTGTTGTTATGAAGATGTCGTCTACGTAGACCTGGATGTTTCGCCCAATTTGCTTCTTGAGGCAGTCTTGCATCATGCGCTGGTATGTTGCGCATGCATTCTTGAGCCCGAAAGGCATAGTTGTGTAGCAGTAGACCCCGAGTGGGGTTATGAACGCCGTTTTCTCTTCATCTTCTTCCTTCATCCTTATCTGGTGGTAACCTGAGTAAGCATCCAGGAAGGACAGGCGAGCGCACCCGGCGGTGGAGTCGACGATCTGGTCGATTCGAGGTAGTGGAAAGTGATCCTTTGGACAACATTTATTGAGTGATGTGAAATCTACGCACATCCAGAGGATGTCTGTGTGCTTCTTCTCTACAAGTACGGGGTTAGCCACCCATTGTGATTTCTTGATTTCTCTGATGAAACCTGCTGCGAGTAGTCTGTCGACTTCAGCTTCGACTGCGGTTCTTTTCGGGCCGGATATGCGGCGCATTGTTTGCTTGACTGGCTTAGCATCTGGAAATAATTGGAGAGAGTGCTCGGCGAATTCCCTGGGAATACCTGGCATGTCGGCTGGACACCACGCAAATATATCCCAGTTCTCACGGAGGAATTCACGAGCGCGCTTTCCTATGCGATAGGCAGACTCGAAGAGACATTGACTGTCTTGGTCGGATCGGTCGGGTGCACCTGATGCAACCTTGTGTCATTGGTGGCATTGAATGCTCTGTCGACTGCCACCTTCTTGTGTTCCGGCATAAGTGTCTGATCATTGGAGACCGCTAGATCGGCGAGTGTTGCTTCCATGCCGAACATCTCAGAGATTTTGCTAAACTCTCGGTCGCAAGAATCGGACTTTTGGAAGTTTCCTTTGACTGTGATTACTCCTTTTGGTCCAGGCATTTTCAGCTGGAGGTATGCGTAGTGTGGGATCGCCATGAATCGAACGAACGTCGGGCGTCCAAGTATGGCGTGGTATTGTGACTTCCAGTCGACGACTTCGAACTCAATCGACTATGTCCTGAAGTAGCTTTTGTCCCCGAACGTAACGTCGAGTTGTATGGTGCCTTCTGGGCTTATTGCTTTGCCTGGGATGATACCGTGAAAGGTATTTGAGGATTTTGGCAGGTTTTCGACTGACCTGTTCATTTTGCGAAGCGTATCCGCGAAGATGATGTTTATGCCGCTGCCACCATCCGTGAAGACCTTGGACATGGCGTAACCTCCAATTTGGGCGTCGAGTACCAGAGCAGAGTGCCCTGGACGAACTACCGATGGTGGGTGGTCCTCTCTGCTGAGCAGGAGGTGACATGACCGCCATATTTACTTGTCGAGTGCGAAGTTTTTGCTCCCTGTTGGCAGGGCGAACTTTCTGTATCATGTACATCTGCCCTTGGGGCGGAAGGTACTGAGGTTGGTCCACCTGAGGTACGGGTTGTATGGCACCCGCGATATTTCCGCCTGTGGCAGGCTGTGGTGGTGGAGGTGGAACCATCAGAACGGGCACATTGTTTGGCTGAGGCACAGGTGCAGGTGCGGGTGCATGTGCGGCTGTTGCCTTTCTAAGTTGCACGTATTCATATGCTTGTTGGTCGAATTCTCTGCAGTTTCTCATCGAGTGATTGGAGCGCAATTTTCCGTCTTCCCCCTTGTATAGGTGGAATCTGCAATCAGCATCCATCTTGTCATCGAATGATCGCTCGTTTTGTGAGCCGGAGCGCGACTTGCGCCAATCTTTCTTCTTGTAGCTGTCGCTGCGTTGGTTGCGGTCTCGACTGTCCCGGCGATCATCTCGACTGTCCCGACGATCATCTCAACTATCTCGTCGATCTTCTGACCATCGGTCACTTCTGTCTTGGTCGTTGCAGGGTGTGGAGAATCCAGCCGCCATGAATTCGGGTCTGTCGTCGTCATAATGACGTTTTGAACGTTTGCGCCCCCGGTCGTCTCTGTACGAGTCCCTGCGGTTTCGACTGCCGCTATCATGATTGTCACGAGGTGAGGACCCGCGTGTGGTGCGCGCCATGTCTTCTCCGTCTGCCCACTCAGTCGCGATCTTTAGGAGGTTAGCCACAGAGGTTGGCTTTTGGCGACCAAGTGCTTCTTTGAAATCTCGCCTGGCGAGGCCCATGATGAAAGCATCCATGGCCATATCTTCTTAAATTACTCCAACTGAGTTATGTATCTCAGTCCATCGTCGGATGTATGACCTCAACGTTTCGTCCGACCGTTGAATGCAGGCCCTCAGTTCTTCAAACGTTTATGGTCGCTCACACAGAGGCTCGAAGTTTTTGATGAAGTCTACGCGGAAGTGATCCCACGAGTCGTATGTTGATGGAGGTAGAGCCTTGAGCCAGTCGCGGGCTGTGCCTTCGAGCATGAGTCTTATGTATTGCATGGCTGTGGTATTCGTGCCTCGTTGGCACGAGACAGCCAGTCTATAGTCTTCCAGCCATCCTGAAGGTTCCTGTCGACCCGTGTATTTGGGATGTTCAGATGTGAATTTGAACCCTTTGGGCATCCGTGTCTCGCGGACGCGTCGAGTGAAACACAGAGCTCCGCATGGCTCAGGCTCTTGATCAGAGTACGAGTCGCTACTGTAAGATCTGCGTGATCTGCTCCTGGACCTGTGCCGACGTGAGCCGCTCCTTTCCTTCGAGTAGTGACCGCGACCACTGCGATTATGTTCATCACGACGCGGGTTTACTATGGCACGGTCTCGACTCCCTCCTCGAGTTTTTGGGATTTGGCGTATGGCCTTTGCCGCTAAGGCGAGTGATTTGATCTGTTTGCGATGTAGTTTTGCATTGGGGTCATCCGCTGGAGGCTTGATTGCCTCTAGGTATAATGCAGCAGTAAAAAGGGCACCCGCAGCTGTTTTGGGTACTGGTACTCCCTCTTCGTCGAATGTCATGAAAGAGTGGCCTAAGTTGCGGGTTGGCGCTTCCCTCTCATCTTCCGCGAGGCGTGATAGCCTTGATCTGGGTCTTGTGTCTGCTCGCCCGGTGGAGCTCATGGAGAGCTGTCTTCTCCGTGCGCTTGACAAGCTAGCTTGCTTTTTACGTTCTTCGAGTGTTGCTCTGATCTGCTGCAGTCGAAGTGATTCCTGCCAGTTGAAGTATTGGAAGGTCAACATCTCCTCTCGTGTTGCGTCCACTGGCATCATTGTGCACTCCTTGATGACTTTATCTGCTTTTGCTGCCATCTTAGCAGTAATTGTAAGATTTGTGACTCCATCCGGCATAGTAACTGTGCACGGGAATTCTGTAGGCCTGCGACTATCCGCAATATCAGATGATTCTGCGGCGAAGGCAACGTAGACCTGCTGGGGTATCACCCGAGGGTATGTATATGTGTTTTCGAGTCCCGTCATGGACTCGACGTCTTTATCGAGACTCATATCAGAGTCAGTATGCCAGTCGAACAGCCCATCTGGGCGAAGCTCGCCGTCGACGTGCTAATCGCCTATGCTCATCTCGGTGTCGGCGAAGTCGTTATGGATTGATACGTCTCAAACGTATCTATAATTTCTGATGTTTCATGTTGATATTATACCAATTGTTACATGTTTTATATACACTTCATAGCATTTTTATGCATTTTCTGGGACTAACCTATTAACAAGATGCCACAGTGCCAGTTTCTGTTTTCTGCTGTTTTTGTATTCCAGAAAAGCTAGTCTGAAAATATTCTTGGAATTGGACAAAACTTGGACATAACCTCCTATTTTTCCAACACGAAGACGGAGTCCAGAGAAGACACGGATGGGAGCCACGTGGCGCCCACACCATGGGGCCGCGCGGGCCCCCCTGCCGCGCCGTGGGGTGGTGTGGGGCCCTCGTGGCTCCGCAGCCGCCGCCCTTTCGCCTATTTATTACTCCCGACGCGAAAACCCTAGAGACCCGAGCCATTATCCACGAAAAGTTCCAGAGACGCCGCCGCCGTCAACCCTAGCTCGGGAGGGTTCAGAAGCTCTTCCCGGCACCCTACCGGAGAGGGGAATCATCACCGGAGGGCTCTACATCACCATGCCTACCTCCGGAGTGATGCGTGAGTAGTTCATCCTTGGACTACGGGTCCATGGCAGTAACTAGATAGTTGTCTCTCCACTTTATGCTATCATGTTTAGATCTTGTGAGCTGCCTATCATGATCAAGATCATCTTATTGTAATGCTACATGTTGTGTTTGCTGGGATCCGATGAATATTGAATACTATGTCAAGTTGATTATCAATCTATCTTATATGTTATTTATGATCTTGCATGTTTTCCGTTACTAGTAGATGCTTTGGCCAAGTAGATGCTTGTAACTCCAAGAGTGAGTATTTATGCTAGATAGTGGGTTCATGCCTCCGGTAATCTGGGAGAGTGACAATAACTTCTAAGATTGTGGATGTGTTGTTGCCACTAGGGATAAAATAACTGATGCTTAGCTTAAGGGTACGCCGTTAGGTCTAATACATTTGTTTACTTTACGCGCATTACTTAATGCAATTATCCGTTGCTTGCAACTTAATACCAACGGGGAACTCGGTATGACAACCTGACGGTGGATTATTAGTCATAGACTTTGTTGGATAACGGTCTATGTATTTTGTTGTAATGCCCACATGAATATCATAGTAATCATCATGTCATATATATGCATTGTTATGCGCTCAATATTTTGTCAATTGCCAGCTGTAATTTGTTCACCCAGCATGTTAGTTATCTGTTATGGAGAGACACCACTAGTGAACTGTGGACCCCGGTCCATTCTTTTACACTGATAATACAACCGACTGCAAACACTGTTCCTTTTCATTCTCTGCAATTTACTACTGTTTTCCACACCATACGTTTAATCCTTTGTTTTCAGCAAGCCGGTGAGATTGACAACCTCACTGTTTCGTTGGGTCAAAGTAGTTTGATTGTGTTGTGTGCGGATTCCACGTTGGTGATCGAGTAACGGCGCCACCAACAACCTTCAGAAGTGATTTCTTGCTCCTACTGGTCGATTAAACCTTGGTTTCATACTGAGGGAAACTGCTGCTACACTGCTTCATACCTTCCTCATGGGGTCTCCCAGCGAACGTGTGATCCACGCAATCAAGCTCTTTTTCTGGCGCCGTTGCCGGGGAGAAGAAATATTTCTGAGAGCTCCTCTAACTCCCTGCAACAGCTCTTTTTCTGGCGCCGTTGCCGGGGAGCAAGAGGATTTCTGCAAGGGGAGTTTCACGCTTCCAATCTCTTTACTTTGTTATTGTCTTGCTTAGTTTATTTTTATTTAGTCTTGTTTGCTTTATTTATCAAAAAACACAAAAAAATTAGTTACTTTTATTTTCAAGTTGTTATCTTTCTGTTTTGTTTTAATTTTGCTAAAATGAGTACCCCTGAAATTGAAGTTCGGTCCTTTAAGCAACAAGGTGGAGAAAGTTTAAAAGATGCTTGGTATAGGATCAGTGATGCTCACCGTAGATGTGCTAAAAAATATTCTACCATGATCCTTCTTACAAATTTTTATGTTGGTATCACTAGTTGGTATCGGTATGTTCAAGATACTCTGACAGGAGGCAACTTTCTGGGGACTCCTGCTTTGGAAGCACGTAATATAATCGAAAGTTTGGTAGGAACACCACTTATTAATGATCTTAAAATTGAGACTACTTTGAAAGATGTTATAAAAAAATGGAGTCCATGGAGAAAAACTTGCCGGATTTGCTTGGTAGTTCTAGCAAAGTTAATGAATCACTTGGAGATCTTAATAAAAGAATTGCTATTTTAGAAGCTAGCACTGGCCATGATAACCAAAACTTCAGGATAGGTGAATTAGAGGATACTCTAAGTTCAACTTTCTCCTCTATCAAGTTTAAAAAGCAGAAAGCTTTTGTGGGGAAAGAGCAAAAATTCATGTATGTTCGAAAAGTGCCTCAACCAAAACCCCCTAATGTGCCTAAAACTGATAAAATTGAGGGTGAATCACATAATGAATTATTTAAATTTGCTTCCCAAGAATTACCTGAACCAAAAATGTCTATTGTTACAAGCTGTGTTTTTTAGGAAGTTTTTGATGATGTTGATGCTCATCGCTTGGAAACACTTGATTCTTACTTTCTGCGCCTAGCTGAAAGGCGTTAAAGAAAAGCGTTTATGGGAGACAACCCATTATTTTATTTCTGCATTTTTTCTTTTTTTTGAGTCAAGGAGTTGTTTACTTCTGTAACAATTCCTTTGTATCTTTATTTTATCGCATTGTTGTGCCAGGTATTGCCTCTAATTGGAAGATGATGCTAGATTTGGATTTCTGCGCAGGAATAGATTTCTGCTGTTCACCGTTTTAATTCTGTAAAATCACAGAAAAATTATTTAAATCTGAAAAAAAAATTGCGTGATGCTCAGATATGTACGCATCTTTCATTAGTTTAAAGTTTTTCGATCTGAGCAACGTAAGTGCCTCGAAAAAATTCGTCTTTGCGGACTGTTCTGTTTAGACAGATTCTGTCTTTTATTTTCCGCATTCTCTCTTTTACTAGTGTTGAGTGGAATTCTTTTTTAGGGTGAAGAGCTTCACATAACATCAGTGGCAGTAGCTAATGTTAAAAGTAACGGTCATGTTTGTGTCCTTATAGAACATGTGAGTTTTTGATTGTGCACTAACCCTCTAATGAGAATTACTTTGAATTTGGTGTGGCGGAAGTTTTCAAGGGTCAAGAGAGAAGAATGATATAATGTGATCAAGAAGAGTGAAGAGGTTAAGCTTGGGGATGCTCCCATGGATCACCCCAGCAAATTTTAAGAAGACTCAAGCGTCTAAGCTTGGGGATGCCCAAGACATCCCCTTCTTCATCAGCAACTTATCAGGTCATCTCTAGTGAAACTATATTTTAATTCTTTCACATCATATGTGCTTTACTTGGAGCGTCTGTGTGTTTTTATTTTCAGTATTTTATTTTTCGTATGGTCAACTTGATTGGACCCCAGCATTCTTGATTGGGAGAGAAACACGCTCCGTTTTTTCATATGAATACTCATATTCTTCACTTATACTTGTCGAGTATTCTTGTCGAGCTATTGCTATGCTTTTAGCTCCTATTTTTCATGCATCTCTTATTCAGAGCTGTTAGTTCTTTTAAAGAAAGTACTCTCTTGCTTCACATATAATTGTTTGGAGAGTTTATGTTGAAATAAATTGATTGGTGTTTGGTTGGAACAGAAAAATGTTGCATGTGTAGATGGTATAATGGAAAAAGCTTACATATTCTTGTAGATCGCTGATGCATGTAAAATGCATACATGAACTTTACATTTTATTACATGTTATTCCATGTTATTTGCATCATATGAGGGTTATATTCATGATTTATATTGAGTTTTGGGGATAATTAACAACTTCCCCATTTTTCTGGAATTAACCCTGCGCTGTCAGAAAACCCCTTTTTCTATATTTTTGTTTCAGGCGACCAAACGACGTCCAAATGACCTGAAACTTTACGGGGATCACTTTTTTGGAAGGAACGAAACGTAGGCGCAAAGGAAGCGAAGAAACGGAGACCAGAAGGCCGAAAGGGGTGGGCCCACGCGGCCAGATTCCCTGACCGCGTGGGACCCACCATGTTGGCCCTCGGGCCTCCGCTGTCGTCGATCTTTCTTCCCAAAGCTTCGTCTTGACCTAAAAATGACTATATATAGACCCCCCAGGGCTTTCGCGAAAGAGAGCGCCGCCGAAACACAGAAACCACGAAACAGAGACCTGGAGCTGAAGATTGGAGGGGGAAAACTCCGGCGGGGCGCTGCCGGGTGGTCTCCTCCCCTCCAACAACATCTCCACCGACACCATGATGAAGAGGGAGTAGTCCACCCCTGGACTATGGGTTTGTGGAAGTAACTTATGTATCTCTCCTCTCTATGAGCTTCACTAATTAGTACCGTATGAGCTGCTGAACATGATTACGGTCATCTATGTAATTCCTTTGTGGTGGATCTTTATTATGAGTTAATACATGTTTGAGATTGCAATGGTTTTGTTTCAGTTATGAAAGTAGATGCATATTATGTACCCCGTTCTTATTTACTTGTCATGATCAAGCATGTTTATGAGAGCGTGTGAGGGGGAACGTGTGCATTAGTTGGAGTAACGGGGGGTGGCTAGTGCAGTGAACGTGACAGATAGTTCTGCGATCCACTTGGGTTTTCTACCTTACTTTGTTGCCTCACTAGGGATAAACAAAATACCATGCTACCGGAGAGTGGATGTGACCTTGGCCACTACCTCCATGACTAGATCTAGCATGTTCTTATTTTAACTTCATGTCATTGAACTTATTGCTATGCTCTGATTTATCTTAATTACTAAGGTGTTATGATTTAGTTCGCATCTTGGTGGAGCATAAGAGAGAGAACAACTTATACTTGAGATCTCTATGTTAGGACGTGATGCCCATATTATTAATAACTTGTCAAACCATGTCTTGCCATCTTACATGTTAATTTTAGTGTTCCATTGTCTACCACGTTATCAAGAGAGAGTGCATTTGTGAAACCATGAACCCGGTCCATTTTTAATCATAAGAAACACCTTTCCAACACTTTTATCACCACTTTTGTTTGCTGCCATTATTAAATCCGAAAATACAAAAACACTTTTACATCTTGCATTCATCATAAAAAACCCAAAAATATCATTTATCATTACTACCACCATCCTTGCATATTTATTTACCATCATTGCATATTTACTATGTTTGCATTGCATATTATTTTATTATCATTCTCACACCTTGTGCTTGACAACCACTTGGTGAGGTTGAGGGCACAAAACAATTTATTTTGTTGCAGGTTCTCAAGAGAAGGATAAGGAGATAACACCTGAAATACTGGTTCCCCGAGAGTTCGATATTAAACCCTCGAGTCACCCCTCGTGGGGAAAACTGTCTTCCACTACTACATACACTCTGCACTTGGAGTCTCAACCTAACCCATTTACTTTTCACGCAGGTACCACGCGAAGGGGCTAGCAACTGTTTTCTGGCGCCATTGTGGGGTAACTACGTGAAGGGTATCAAGACGTTTTCTGGCGCCGTTGCCGGGGAACCATAGCTGAAAGGTTTATCCAAGGATCACTCACATCAAGTCAACTTCATCACCAACTTGTGTAACAACCTAAGCTTGGGGAGGTTGCACCTACGTGAGCATCATCTTATCCATCTTTACCTACAATCATTTTATTTTGTTTTGTTCTTGTCTTGCATATCATCTTTATATTTCGGTTTGCATATTTATATTCAGTTTTGCATTTTTGTGTTGCATTTGTTATTTCAAGTTGCATTAGTGTCATTTTACTTTCAGTTTTGCATAAAAAATTAAAAACACATAAAAACTTGTTAAAATGGGAGATAGAACTAAATTGTGTGACTACACAAACACTCCTAATGATCAATTTATTGCTAAGCCTATCACCACACCTGAGATTACTGCTGAGAGCTATGAAGTAAGTCCTAGTTTGTTGAACTTGATAACTAGGAAACAATTTGGCGGTAGAGCATGGGAAGATGGTCTTGAGCATCTTAATAATTTTACCGGCATTTGTATTGTGCAAGACTTTAAGGAACCTGATATTGTGATGCCAAAATTATTCCCTTTTTCGCTAAATGGAGAGGCAAAAGAGTGGATATATTCATTACCCCTTGCTGAAGTTAAAACTTGGAGAGAACTAGAAAAGGCATTCCTTAGGAAATATTATCCCTTTTTAAAGTTTGGCAACATAGAAACAAACTGGTCGATTCTATGCATGTTGAGAAAAAGACTAGAAGTGGGGAGTACTCCCTGCTAAGGAAACTATTATGGTTGTGAAAGAAAAGAAAGTTGAGGAAGTTAAAATGCTTAGTGAAGTTAAGGAACCATTTGTTGATTTAGAGAAGTGTAGCTTGCATGAATTAATTTCTATCTTACAAAAATTTGCAAGTGATCCTTCTGTTAATATTAACCAGGCTGGTTTTGGTTCCTATATTGCTAATCATGTCTTAAAAGAAAAGATTGCTAGGTACAATCAAGAAGCTATGATACCACCTAAGCTTGGGGATATCTGGATCCCTAAGGTACTAGTAACCATTGGAAAAGAGACACACCATGCCATTTTAGATCTAGGATCTAGTGTCTCTATATTATCTAAAGAACTATATGAAGTCCTTGAACTTAAAAATATTGAGAAATGCTCTATTGAACTTGCACTTGCTGATGATTCCATTAGACATGCTCTAGGAAAAGTAAGTGATGTTATGGTAGAGTTACACATGACTTTTGTGCCTGTTGATTTTCTAATCATGGACATGGGGAATAAAACCTCTAGTCCTATTATTTTGGGAAGACCTTTTCTTCGTACTACAGGTGCCATTATTGATTCAAAGGAAGGGAATGTGAAGTTTCAGTTTCCACACAAGAAGAGCATGGAACACTTCCCAAGGAAGAGGGACACACCAAGGTTCAAGCTCCCTCATGAGCTACGTCCCCTTTGATTATCAAGTAAGTAAGCCTAGCTATATGGCTATAAAGAAAGCGCTTTACGGGAGGCAACCCGGTTGTTTTTGTTTGAGATTTTCTTTGAGTCCTCTTGCTGTAACAAGAGAGTAGTTTGTTAGTTTTGTTTCTGGGATTTTTAATAAAGAACCAAGTTTTACCTATTTTGGGTTTGAAAAGTTGCTATTCATTTTCGGAGAGTTTTCTGCCTGCACGAAGTCTGTGCACGGTTTGATTTTTCATTTTTTATCTGTAACTCCGATTGAGCTGTAATTTGAACTGTAGCTTCAACTTTTCATCCTCTGTATACGTGATTTTTTCAGATTTTTCTGACGAGTTTAAGTAGGGTAGAAAAATGCGTTTTGCTGCTGCTGTTTTTCTGGACAGATTCTGTCTTGATATTGTTTGATGCATTCTTTGAGCTTTTTGCTTGAATCTTTTTGATTCAATTGAGTTTATGAGTAGGCATACAACATTATATACTCTCTGGACATTCATATGAATTTTTGCCTAAGGATTTTATGCAGCAAGGAACCTATTTGTTTATCACTACTAATATCACCCCACAGAAAAGAAATGGGAGAAACGGTGTTTTGAAGTTTTTTCACAGGGATTAGAGGAGCTGCACCAAGAGCTATCCAAGGATGGTGAAGACCATAAGCTTGGGGATGTCAAGACAACCCCACTAGACCAACACACTCTCGGTTTGCACACGTCTAACTTCTGTTTTTCGATCAAAGCACTTTATCGTATAAACTTGGAGCGTCTGTTTTTTTTGCTTTTGTTATTTCGGTTTGATTTTTATAAGACCACCACTATCATTTATATATGAGAGAGCTACTGGAAGTTTGGGTTGAATTATGTTGGATGCTATTAAATATATTGGGATAGGGATGTTTGAGTTGATTTTAAAAGATACATATAGTTGCATAATTCATGTGCTTTGAATGAATGTTAATTTGCAAGTGTGTTGTCAAGAGCTATCTTTTACCATGTTTAGATGTTGAATTTTAACTTTACTTGGTTTAACATGGATTGATTAGTTCTATGGACACTTATGCATGCATTTAGATGGTCAACTTTCTCCCTATTGCTAGCCCAAAAATTACAACAAGTAAAAAGCTTGTTTCCCAACACCTTCAACCAAAGTTTTTCCAGTGAGTCCACCATATCTACCTATTAGCTTTATGCTATTCCAAGTATGTTTATCATGTTATATTGTGTTATCTACATTTCTGAATTTAAATGCTTATGTTATTGATTGTCATGGGAAAAATTGGTTAAAAGCTCTCACGAACTTGATGCACAATTTACTTTTATTGCATTTAATAAGCATGAACCATTGTGATTAAAATTATGAAGTTGTGGGCTTGACAATTGTTTTGGTTGGGAGTTAGCCCATATGTGCTGTCACATGGCAAGCTTTCAACATTGCACTTATTTATATTTAGTTGATGTCATGTACTTTTGTTTATGGATGCCTATCATGGGTGAAATGAATGTGGATACTTAGTAAGTTCAAAGAGTTTGTATAAATGGTTAGAGAAATGCCTGGGCCGCTAATCTAAGCCATGCATCATTCATGGTGGAAATTTACAGCATAACCATAATGTTCATTCAGTGATGCACCTCATAATAAAAAGCTATACCCATAGTAAATAAAAGAGTGCTGAGATTGTTCATTGTCTGTTTGTCTTGTTGTTTTGACATGGGCTTGTTCATGTCAAGGGGCAAGAGGTACCCCAGTGCAGTTCTTGATGATACTATTATTACTTGCAATGACCTTTATTTGAATTTACTTTGTGGACCAAAGTGAGTAACACATGGTGTAGGTACTTGTATTCAAGGGACATGAGACATTCAACCAATACATTGTCAAGCACACCACTCATATTTGCTTTCACTTTAAACATTAATCATTCAAGATGCTATGATAGGGGTAATGAGAGCTCCACACCAATGACTACCACATTGCAAGCATTAACTTAAGTAGAAGTGTTTGGAAGTTAGATGAAACTTATTCATGCTTTACCTCTACTTATTTATCTATCCAAAGTGTCCACCTTTTATATTCAGTTTTCATAAGAAGTACTCTATGACCACCATAGGATGTTTTTACTTTTCATTATGCATACATTTGGTCCATAGTACTTTCTTCTATGTTACACTTTGTGAATTTATCATTGAACATCTTTACATTGAGTATTTGATATCACTTCATAATTTATCTTGCATATTGTTATTCCTTTGAAGAATGAATCATTTGACTCTATGTAGCAATAGTAATCACCTTTGATATCCATTGATAGTATTAAAATGCAAAGTCCATGTTAGTTTTATCACCTTCATACTCGGGACGAGCATGGGTTAAGCTTGGGGATGTTGATGCATGTAAAATGCATACATGAACTTTACATTTTATTACATGTTATTCCATGTTATTTGCATCATATAAGGGTTATATTCATGATTTATATTGAGTTTTGGGGATAATTAACAACTTCCCCATTTTTCTGGAATTAACCCTGCGCTGTCAGAAAACCCCTTTTTCTATATTTTTGTTTCAGGGACCCAAACGACGTCCAAATGACCTGAAACTTTACGGGGATCACTTTTTTGGAAGGAACGAAACGTAGGCGCAAAGGAATCGAAGAAACGGAGACCAGAAGGCCGAAAGGGGTGGGCCCACGCGGCCAGATTCCCTGACCGCGTGGGACCCACCATGGCCCTCGGGCCTCCGCTGCCGTCGATCTTTCTTCCCGAAGCTTCGTCTTGACCTAAAAACGACTATATATAGACCCCCCAGGGCTTTCGCGAAAGAGAGCGCCGCCGAAACACAGAAACCACGAAACAGAGACCTGGAGCTGAAGATTGGAGGGGGAAAACTCCGGCGGGGCGCTGCCGGTGTGGTCTCCTTCCCCTCCAACAACATCTCCACCGACACCATGATGAAGAGGGAGTAGTCCACCCCTGGACTATGGGTTTGTGGAAGTAACTTATGTATCTCTCCTCTCTATGAGCTTCACTAATTAGTACCGTATGAGCTGCTGAACATGATTACGGTCATCTATGTAATTCCTTTGTGGTGGATCTTTATTATGAGTTAATACATGTTTGAGATTGCAATGGTTTTGTTTCAGTTATGAAAGTAGATGCATATTATGTACCCCGTTCTTATTTACTTGTCATGATCAAGCATGTTTATGAGAGCATGTGAGGGGGAACGTGTGCATTAGTTGGAGTAACGGGGGGTGGCTAGTGCAGTGAACGTGACAGATAGTTCTGCGATCCACTTGGGTTTTCTACCTTACTTTGTTGCCTCACTAGGGATAAACAAAAATACCATGCTACCGGAGAGTGGATGTGACCTTGGCCACTACCTCCATGACTAGATCTAGCATGTTCTTATTTTAACTTCATGTCATTGAACTTATTGCTATGCTCTGATTTATCTTAATTACTAAGGTGTTATGATTTAGTTCGCATCTTGGTGGAGCATAAGAGAGAGAACAACTTATACTTGAGATCTCTATGTTAGGACGTGATGCCCATATTATTAATAACTTGTCAAACCATGTCTTGCCATCTTACATGTTAATTTTAGTGTTCCATTGTCTACCACGTTATCAAGAGAGAGTGCATTTGTGAAACCATGAACCCCGGTCCATTTTTAATCATAAGAAACACCTTTCCAACACTTTTATCACCACTTTTGTTTGCTGCCATTATTAAATCCGAAAATACAAAAACACTTTTACATCTTGCATTCATCATAAAAAACCCAAAAATATCATTTATCATTACTACCATCATCCTTGCATATTTATTTTACCATCATTGCATATTTACTACTGTTTGCATATATTATTTTATTATCATTCTCACACCTTGTGCTTGACAACCACTTGGTGAGGTTGAGGGCACAAAACAATTTATTTTGTTGCAGGTTCTCAAGAGAAGGATAAGGAGATAACACCTGAAATACTGGTTCCCCGAGAGTTCGATATTAAACCCTCGAGTCACCCCTCGTGGGGAAAACTGTCTTCCACTACTACATACACTCTGCACTTGGAGTCTCAACCTAACCCATTTACTTTTCACGCAGGTACCACGCGAAGGGGCTAGCAACTGTTTTCTGGCGCCATTGTGGGGTAACTACGAGAAAGGGTATCAATCGCTGTATTGGATAATTTGATACTTGTCAATTGTTTTGAGTTATTAAGTAGTTCATGATTAAGCTTTTGTATCATGTAGTTAAAACCTATTAATGAAGAACTACCGTAAAGCTCGTTGAAATTTGGTTTGCATGTTTGGTATCTCTAAGGTCTAGATATTTTCTAGTAAAAGGGTTTGGTTAACAAGGAAGACAGTGTAGAGTCTTATAATGCTTGCAATATGTTTTCATATAAGCCTTACTGTGTCGGTTGATATCCTGTGTTTGCTTCAAATAACCTTGCTAGCCTAAACTCTGTACTGAGAGGGAATGATTTTCGTGCATCCAAAACCTTGAGCCAAATCCATGCCATCTGTGTCCACCATAACTACCTATATGTGGTATTTTCTTGCCATTCCAAGTAAATTTTTCATGTGCTACCTTTAAACTATTCAAACTTTATTACTCCTATTTTGTGTCAATGTTTACCAAGCTCATGAGGACGGGGTGGATGTCTTTATGTCAACTGTCAAACAGACTTTACCACCGGACTAGCGGCATATACATCCGCTTATCCATTAATTTTGCAAAAAGAGCTGGCAAATGGGGTGCCCAGTCCCAATTAATTACAACTTTAACCGCTTAATTCTCTTCATATTTTTGCCCTGATTTATCAGTCAAGCAATGACAAACAGTGAAATATCTGCATGTGTAAACAAAAGAGAAAGAGGGATGATCTGCCTTGCTGGTAGAAATAACGTCCTTCATGGGAGCCGCTCTTAAAAATCTGGTTGGCAGAGGTCATATTGTACTTTCCAACTTCTGATTCGTTGACAATTAACAAACACCTCTCAAATTATTTTTACTCTCTATATGATTTCAAAAACTTAAAAAGCTCTAGCACATGATTTAATCCCTGCTTCCCTCTGCGAAGGGCCTTTCTTTTACTTTTATGTTGAGTCAGTTTACCTACTTCTTTCTATCTTAGAAGCAAACACTAGTGTCAACTTTGGTGCAACAATTTTTATATGCTCATATATTGCACTTATTATATGCTTTGTGTTGACAAATATCCATGAGATATATATGTTGAAAGTTGAAAGCAATTTCTGAAACTTAAATCTTCCTTTGTGTTGGTTAAACACCTTTTGCTTAGAATCTATTGCTTTATGAGTTAACTCTTATGCAAAACTCCTTGATGCTTGTCTCGAAAGTACTATTCATGAAAAGTTTTTGCTTATATGATTCAGTTGTTTGCTCATTATCTACTTGCTAGCAAACTATAGACCATTGACCTGGATCACTTCATTCATAACATGTGCTTTACAGTATTATTTGATCAAGATTATGATTGTAGCATGTCACCTCAGAAATTATTTTGTTTTTATCATTTTACCTACTCGAGGACGAGTAGAACTAAGCTTGGGGATGCTTGATATGTCTCAAACGTATCTATAATTTCTGATGTTCCATGTTGATATTATACCAATTGTTACATGTTTTATATACACTTCATAGCATTTTTATGCATTTTATGGGACTAACCTATTAACAAGATGCCACAGTGTCAGTTCCTGTTTTCTGCTGTTTTTGTATTCCAGAAAAGCTAGTCTGGAAATATTCTCGGAATTGGACGAAACTTGGACAGAACCTCCTATTTTTCCAACACGAAGACGGAGTCCAGAGGAGACACGGAGGGGAGCCACATGGCGCCCACACCATGGGGTCGCGCGGGCCCCCCCCCTGCCGCACCGTGGGGTGGTGTGGGGCCCTCGTGGCTCCGCAGCCGCCGCCCTTTCGCCTATTTATTCCTCCCGACGCGAAAACCCTAGAGACCCGAGCCATTATCCACGAAAAGTTTTAGAGACGCCGCCGCCGTCAACCCTAGCTCGGGAGGGTTCAGAAGCTCTTCCCGGCACCCTGCCGGAGAGGGGAATCATCACCGGAGGGCTATACATCACCATGCCTGCCCCCGGAGTGATGCGTGAGTAGTTCATCCTTGGACTACAGGTCCATGGCAGTAGCTAGATGGTTGTCTCTCCACTTTATGCTATCATGTTTAGATCTTGTGAGCTGCCTATCATGATCAAGATCATCTTATTGTAATGCTACATGTTGTGTTTGCTGGGATCCGATGAATATTGAATACTATGTCAAGTTGATTATCAATCTATCTTATATGTTATTTATGATCTTGCATGCTTTTCGTTACTAGTAGATGCTTTGGCCAAGTAGATGCTTGTAACTCCAACAGTGAGTATTTATGCTAGATAGTGGGTTCATGCCTCCGGTAATCTGGGAGAGTGACAATAACTTCTAAGATTGTGGATGTGCTGTTGCCATTAGGGATAAAATAACCGATGCTTAGCTTAAGGGTACGCCGTTAGGTCTAATGCATTTGTTTACTTTACGCACATTACTTAATACAATTATCCGTTGCTTGCAACTTAATACCAACGGGGAACTCGGTATGACAACCTGGCGGTGGATTATTAATCATAGACTTTGTTGGATAACGGTCTATCTATTTTATCGTAATGCCCACATGAATATCATAGTAATCATCATGTCATATATATGCATTGTTATGCGCTCAATATTTTGTCAATTGCCCAGCTGTAATTTGTTCACCCAGCATGTTAGTTATCTGTTATGGAGAGACACCACTAGTGAACTGTGGACCCCGCTCCATTCTTTTACACTGATAATTCAACCAACTGCAAATACTGTTCCTTTTCATTCTCTGCAATTTACTACTGTTTTCCACACCATACGTTTAATCCTTTGTTTTCAGCAAGCCGGTGAGATTGACAACCTCACCGTTTCGTTGGGCAAAGTAGTTTGATTGTGTTGTGTGCAGATTCCACGTTGGTGATCGAGTAACGGCGCCACCAACAACCTTCAGAAGTGATTTCTTGCTCCTAGTGGTCGATTAAACCTTGGTTTCATACTGAGGGAAACTGCTGCTACACTGCTTCATACCTTCCTCTTGGGGTCTCCCAGCGAACGTGTGATCCACGCAATCATGGATCTCGAAGTTGAGGTTGTTGTTGGTGCAGATCTCGGAGTCGACGTGGTTGTTGATATGAGTTCCGGGCTCATCGAAGTCGCTGAGAGAGATCCCGCAGTCGAAGCTATCCTCGAGTGGAAGATTGAGCTCGGGATTGTTTGTGCGGTATGCCGATTCAGCCTCCTCACCTTGGAGTTCTTTCGCAAAGAACTCGTTGATCTCTCGAGTCGACAGGATCGACGATGGTATGGACGCAGTTGATGGATCCGCAGTCGAAGGAGCCGCAATCGATGGAGCCTCGGGTGCGGAAGTCGCGAGTTGGCGTGGATCTGTCAAGTCCTGCATACCAAGCTTGTTTATGAAAAAATTGAACGAACCAACGGTTAAACCCAATCCTGACTCGAGACCAGCGAACGTCTCCTGGAATTCTGGCGAGTGTGGCTCGAAGTTCATCAGAGGATCTGATGTGCTTTTTGCAGGTGAAGTTGGCGTGCTGCCGTTTGTCGAGTGAGTCGGCGAGTTGCCGTGTGCCGCCCGAGTCGGCAAGTTCTGGTTTGTTGATGCAGCCGGCGAGTTGCCATTTGTAGATGCGATCGGAGAGTCGCCGTTTTCCGATGGAACCGAAGAAACCGTGAGTCCAGCACTATTCTTTCCCACAGACGGCGCCAATTGACGAGGGGTTAACTCATCAAATCCCATGGTTAAGGACCTAGGGTTGAGATTACGAGGGAGAGAACGTGGTAGAGCTGGTAGTTTCGTCGGCTGACAAGCAAAGCAGGGATTTACCCAGGCTCTGGCCTTCGGAGAGTAACACCCTACTTCCTGCTTGTCTGGTATTGATCTGGTGTGAGATTATGCGGGCTACAATGGGGTCCTGGCGAGATGTCGATCTCGCTAGGGTTTTGGTGATTCGAGTATTGCGTGTCCTGGATCGGCGGCCCTCCCAGCCTTTATATAATAGGCTGGGTCACGGGAGTACGCAATCGACTCAGATTACATGTAACGAAAGCCTAAACCGACTATGCCTATGTCTAATCTTGGAGGGTACTCCATCTTGTTGGGCCTTTCGTCATGGGCTTCATGTAGGCTCTTGATAGTTGGGCCTTAGTCGACACGTGCACCAGGTACCCTTATGGTAGGGTACCCGAGATGTATATCCTTGTCACACTCCGACCGTGCCGCCGTCTCCTCAACGCCGCCGGCTGGACACCTACTCAACCCTACACTATATACACGACGAGATCCGGGGTTCCCCCACCCTCCCGCCGCCGGAGCGGCCGCCAGAGGGAGGGGAAACCGACGAATCGTCGCCGGCGAGGTGGGCGGAACAGGCGAGCTCAGAAAATCGCCTCTCAGTACTGTAGCGGGGAGAGGATAAGGTCCAAGGTCCTTTTTCGATCTGGACCGTTTGGCCTTTTGACCAGTAGTCCAAGGCTTGCTCACATGTTTGCACACAAAAATGCTACAGTACCTAGCTTTACAGTACATGGAACAGAGATAACGTAGAACCATACGTCAGACAAATTCAAATTCAAACATTCAATCTCTTTCTCTCTCGCGCGCTAGTCAAACGCCAATCAATCTTTTTTTCTCTCTCGTCCAGACTCCATAGGTGAGAGGAGCTACAGTGCCCACTATGCCTACATAAGCAGCACCCCAAAGCCAGCCGTTGGACACTGCGCTCCACCCCTCCCCTGTCCCTAGCAAGCAGCCAGAGCCGGTGAGCGCATGGAGGCGCCACGCAGAGCAGCGAGCGCCATGGCAAAGTTCAAGGTTCAAACATGAAACCGACATTACATAGTTTTACAAGCCCAAAGTACCAAACTTGACAACATTACAGAGGAAACTGAGCCAAGCACAAATGCTACTCCAATTATAGATCAACCACCCTGAGCAGATGACCATCTTCAATCAGCTTTGGTGAGTTCTCTCTCAGCTTTGCTTCCAGGTCCTCAGTGGTAAACTTCCACTCGTTGTCATTGACAAGGCGAGCATCTTCAGTCAGGATCAACTCAGCGCCGGTGATCTTCCGCAGGTTCACCTAGGATCCCAGGATAACAGTGGAGGTGCCTGAGCTAGATGCTCCACGGCCTTCACCGCCTCCAAGATCTTCTCTCTGTCTCTTCCCGCGGTAAGAATGCTCCATTGAGCAAGGTTGGAGGCAGATTTCCTCCAGACCACCTGTAGACCAAGCCAAGCATCATGATTAAAGAAACTACTGTTTCTCACAAGCCACAAAGTCCACATCATGGCAGCATGAACAATATTCTCCACTAAGTACTTCTTACTCAACCACAAACCAGTGATCTTAGCACTTGTGTATGGAGCTCTATTCACACCCAAAATTGTTTGTACATTGGACCAGATTTCCTTAGCTACCACACAATCCCAAAACAGGTGATCGATGGATTCCTCTTCCCAACAGAAGAGACAAGTCAGATCGTTTAAGTTCTGTCTTTTAATAAGGTTATCTCTAGTGAGTAACTTATTATGTGATACCAGCCATAGGAACATTTGAATTTTAGGAGGGACCTTAACCTCCCAAACTGACGCAATGTTAATAGGAGCAATCCCTCTAAAATTCACAACAGCATAAAGAGATTTGACAGAGTAAATATGTTTAGAATCCAATTTCCACAGAAGACAATCCTCCTCGGCACTAAGGTGCAGGGATTGTGCAATCTGCAGGATCTCAAACCATTGCTGCATAAGTTTTTGGTCAAACACTTTCGAAAGGTTACCTTTAAATGCTCACCATCCCAGACATCAGAAATGGTGATAGTTTTTTCATTCACCAGGACATAAATCTTCCAGTATTGGACAGCTAAACTAGAAGGACCGAACCATTGATCCTCCCAAAATTTAACTTTCCTCCCATTACCCACCTTCCACTGGTGCCCCATTTTTGCCGCTTGGGCCGCCCACATAACCCCTTTCCAAGAAGGGGAGGCCCCATCAGTGCTACAGCAGAAAATGTTGGGATCATGATCATCTAACTGATATCTCTTAACCCAGGAAGCTAGCAGGCAAAGGTTTAAGTCTGCTAAATTAGGAACCCCTAAGCCTCCATATTCCTTTTTTTTTGCGCCACTAGGCCCCAGTTAGCTAGATGATATTTGAAATGCCCTTCATAATTATCCCAAAGGCAATGAGCCATTTGGAAATTTATCAAGGCAATGGCCCATTTTGGGAATTTTATCACGCTCATAAGATAGACATGTATACTAGCAAGAACACTTCTAACTAGTTCTAGCTTAGCAGCATGTGAGAGTAACTTCCCTCTCCAGCCCCCAGCCTGTTCAAGGATCTTATCAATAAGGGGTTGTAGATCCTCTTTCCTTAGCTTCTTATAATGTAGGGGTACTCCCAGATACTTAAGTGGGAAATTACCAAGCCTATAGCTAAGAATCTGAGCAACTACTTGGGCTTGATCATCATCCACATTAATAGGGATGAGATCACACTTATGAAAATTAATTAATTCTCATGCCTGACATCTGTTCAAAACAAGAAAGCAACCATTTTAAATTTCTTGCTTTCTCAACATCATTAGACATGAACAGGAGGGTGTCGTCAGCATACTGCAAGCTAACCACTCCCGTTTGGTTGAAGCTAGTTATCAAACCAGTAATCTGGCCACAACTGGCTGCTTTCATAAGCATCTTGGTGAAAACCCCTGCTGTCAGATTGAAAAGCAAAGGGGAAATAGGATCTCCTTGTCTAACACCCCTCCCAGCAATGAAATAATCACTGTATGACGTCTATCGTTTGCAATGCTTCGATGACGCCGTGGAAGATGAATTTTACAGATCCTCAAGCAGTATGGTTTGTAGATCAATTGCAGACAAGGAACCGACCTTGAAAGAACTTAGTCCAGCTTGTACTTGTGTTGTGATCTACCAAGTTAATTGTATTTTGAATCCGAAATTTGCACTATCTTTTGGGCTAAAGTTGGTGTATGTAAACTTGATCTTTGTTATCGTTTGCAATGCTTCTATGATATCCTGAAAGCTGATTCTTAAAAAAATTCAAGTAGGATGGCTGGAAAGCAATCCAGTAATGTGATTTAGGCTCCGGCTCTTTCTTCCCAGTCGGTTTGATTTATATTCGCCTGAAACTCCGGTGTACACGAATGCCAAATCATTCATTTCAAATGATATCACCTCTTGGCTGATGAATCCAATGAATGGTATGGCGCTTGCCAAAGGTGCAAGTCCCTGAATTCTATGTCTCTTGGTGTGCGGTGTGCCAAATTACATGATTGTTACAGCCGCAGTTTGTTTCTGCTAGGAATAGATATAACCGTCTTAAACGGTTGTAGATATGCCCAAACCGACATGCCTCCTAGAGGCGTCTTTTCGTGTTACCGACATCCCGATAGTCGGTTGTCCCTGTATAAATACCACTGAAAAAAATAGCGCGATATATCCCCGCTAATAGCACGCTATAGCATCCTGAAAATGGTCTCGCTAAATAGATCAGTATACAATGTCTCGCTAATAGCACGCTATAGCGCGAAATATCACGCTAATAGCATATTTTAAGGTCGGCGCTATTTTTCTGTAGCGCGCTATTTTTTTTCTTGATAAATACTCCATGTAATCGATCAATGAATCAATCTATCGAATCATTTTGTTGTCTCTCTCATTCGCTCTCGACTTCTAACACGTTATCAGCCACGTTGCTCTACACCTGAGCGATTTCCTGCAAGCTGATTCTTAAAAAAATTCAAGCAGGATGGCTGGAAATCGCCCGGGCTCCAAGTCCCCGCCATACCGTCGACGGACGACGGTGGATCACCGGCGACTCCTCTGCACAACAAGGTGAGCCCGAACACGGCGTCCCACGGCGCGGACCGCCGGAGTTGGCCATGCCCGCAGCGCACCGGCTCACGCGACCACAGCATCCCGGAGTGGTGGTGCTCCTTGCGGCGCGCTTGGTCTTCACGACCAGCAACCGGGCGACGCGCCCCTCTCCCGCGCCGCTGCTATCTCCGACCCCAGCGGCCGTTGAGGTCGCCGCGCCGCCGCGCCTCCCGTCGCAACACCCGCAGTTGAGGACGATGCCGTGCCGCTGGGATACCCGCGCACGCCGTCCTCTGTGGGCCGCGGCTCCCCTGCCACCCCTCCGCCTTCACCGCGCACGGGCGCTCGGCGTCGCCTCATGGCCTTCCAGCCCGCCGTCGAGCAACCGCGACGCACGCGCGGGGACTTGGAGCCCGGGCGCCCGGCCGCCCTCGGGCTTGCGAATGGCGCCTTCAACGGCGTCGCGCCGAGCACCCTGCTCCCTGGAGGATCTTCTGACGAGGACGAGCGCGGCGGGAGCGCCTCTCGCCGCCGGTGAGCGCTGCTGCGGTGGCGTGCCTCGATGTGGCGCTCGGCCGGCCATGGAAGTCTCCGCCTGTGTCTCGTGAGGATAGGGATTGAGAAATTGGGGATTTTTTCCCTGTCTCTCTCCTTATCTATTAGTTTGACCAGGCTTCGTACGTGGCCATGTGCACGCGGCACAGAGGCAGGGAATCAAGGCAGTACTTGCTACTTATTTAAAACTGTAGCTAATTAGCTTAATATGCTTACTTTTAGCAAATTAGTATTGTATCAGTAGCTTCTAGCAGTGATTTTATTCCTGTTTTAGACTGTTAAATTCGGTACATATATTTCAGTACTGTTTTCTGTTCGAGTACTGATGTATTCCAGAACCTAATTTGATGCAATATATTTCCACGTTTTTCACGTGTCGAGATTAATTACGCCTATTTGCAATTGAGATTTTTAATTTGTTGCAAATATAAATTCAGTACCTCTATAGTACTGTTTCTCTATCGAGTACCGGTGTATTCCGGAATCTTTCTTAGATCTATATATCTCCATGTTCGCCACATGTCGAGATTAATTACGTCTTTTTGCAATTGAGATTAATTTTTCTTGCAAAAATTAAATATCAACTCGCCATCAATTAAGTGCAAAAATGCCTAAAAGGCACAAAATTGACTTAATTCGAATTGAATTGATATGCAAAATTATAAAGTGAATATCTCAAATTTA
Source organism: Poa pratensis (assembly GCA_947311845.1). NCBI lineage: Eukaryota > Viridiplantae > Streptophyta > Magnoliopsida > Poales > Poaceae > Poa > Poa pratensis. The sequence continues at coordinate 31,081,663 of CAMZMU010000094.1, forward strand.
TATATGGGATCACAAGGTAATGTGGCATCTACTGCATGATATGCAGATTATCCACAATTATTGTAAGGTCTACATTTTGTCAAAATTGACATTATGACTACCTTCAACGTGCTCTCCCATATATTTAAATCAAATCATAGCATAAGGTACTAAGATCAAGGCGTCTACTGATTTCGGTCAGATTATGCTTCATACTACTCTGAGACGGACTCCATAAAAATGATGATATCTCCAAATGAGACGGACCCCAAATGGTGATATCTGCAAAGTGTTTATGATAGATGTTTGAAACTCACAATTTTGCAAATTTTATTACAACATAACCATGATGATTTTAATTTACATACAAGTAAATTTACAAAATCTCTGGTTCTCATCCATGTAAGCCAAGATGACCATATTTCGATGAGCTTGCTCTCGAAGGTCACAACTAACCTACATGAGTTATAGACAATAAGGTCAAATAATGTGTCTCATGAAACTATGGCGGCACTTCAATCTCCCCTAGAGAGATGCCCCGCTAAATAATAATATTCTGTGGGACGCAACTGACCTACTCAAGGGTAAAGATATGAAGCACACTTCAATCTCCGATCTGAAAATACTAGGGAAGTCAGATGTTCACATAATGTAACAACAAGCTCCCCAACTTTCAGAAAATCCCATGAACATGGAGAACATGGTCATCGAATATTATTCACATGACATGTTTGGAGACTTTATTTGTCTCCCCAACTCCTTATCTACGTCTATTTATTGTTGTAATAAACATAAAATTGTCATCAATTACTGTATATCACAGTATATTGTATCAGCAGTTATGATACAAAGAAATTTGTATGTGTTCTATATATCTGATAAAGGTTTTCATAATGAAAATCTTCAATTCTATATATAGAATTTTACGGGAGTCAATCTGATGAAAGAGTAAACATTCTTTGTACAATGAACCACAAACTATATACATGGGGAAATATATATATATTCAAAACTCTTACTAAGAGATAACAATATATTTTCATCGCTAGACGCGATGTTGTAATTGTTGGTTCTGTCATTACCAAATTTACACTCCCTATGGGGTACTAAAGTATTAATCGAGCACTAGTAGAAAAAACGTTATCAGTGGCGCGCCAAAATCAGCTATCCGTGCGCCACTAAATCTGCGCCACTGATAAGTGTTATCTGTGGCGCACCAGCGGTGCGCCACAGGTAAATGCACTAACAGTGGCGCACCGGCCCGTGCGCCACTGGTTGTCGCCTTTAGTGCGCCACAGGTAACCTTTGGGGGCACCCCATATCCGTGTCGTGCCCCCACCGTGCGCCACAGGTAATTTGTTGGTGCGCCACAGGTAATATGCACGGTGCGCCACAGGTAAGTATCTGGTGCGCCACAGGTAATATGCACGGTGCGCCACAGGTAAGAATCTGGTGCGCCACAGGTAATATCCCCGGTGCGCCACAGGTAAGGTTCTAGTGCGCCACTGGTATAATTTGCACTTTTTTATAAAAAAATGTACCGTATTCGTATTTTCACAGGTATAACGTACACATGCAGTAAACAGTTTTTGAATAACACAAGTTCACCACATATGATATTAGAATACATATACATCACATAGTTTATGAATAACACAAAGTGTTCACAAGTTCATCACATTTGATAGCAGATAACATAAAAGTTCAACGATTGCAACAAGTTTCTGAATAACGTTTACAAGACACAAATAAAAGTTCAACGATATATTGCACTCGGAGGCCATCACTGGGAAGAAGAACACATGTTGATACCATCACTGCTTCTTCTTGCTCGCTTTCTTTTTCGGCTTCGGCGGGAAAGGGCCCATGCCATTTAGAGTGTTGAATGGCCTGTAGTCACCCTGGTCTTCTGAGCGTCTTTCAACGTCGGCGTTAGATGGCAGAGAACCGTAGTAGAACAGCCCCTCCTTACGGAGAACATCCTTGTTGATTGTTGTCGCAATCGTATGCTGGATGCAAACGAATTCAAGTCTGTGTTCAGAATCAGTGGCTTCCGTCATGTTCTTCAGGCACCATGTGCGGAGTTCCCTGGCAACTGTAGTTGCTGCATATCCCGTACATACTCCCGGATGGGCATTAAGATGTAGAAGGCGTCCAGCTTACTGCTTTCTGGCCGCGTGACGGATTTGAAATCTGTTTTGTGGCCGAATACCAGCTTTCCTTCTCTCGGATATTGGTTCTCCATCGGGCACCCATGGAAGGCGTATCCGGTGAGAGCCTCATCCACAACACTCTTGATGGGTCCATAGTCTTTCTTCTTATGATGCCTCCCCGGGTCCAAATAAATGGCCTCCGACCTTTTTGGAAATGCAACAATGAGGACGCAGTATTTGTTCCTGCAAAAGGAGACCATCATACTCAAATTAACCATTGTATGGACAAAACTCGATGAAAAGCATGTAATGGCTGCTAGCGAATGACTTACTCGGGAAAGTATGGCATTAGAATGGCTCTCTTGTCCTGATGCCGTATGAAGAATTTTTGTATGTAGAGCGCCGCTTCTCGCGCACCATCACTGTGGTTCAGGCGGCCCTCTTGCAGGTGGTAGGGGTCCATTATCGCTATGAGCTTGGTTTCCTCTTTCATAAGCTAGTACTGCATATAGAGAGCAAGCAGGCGGACGAAGCATATGGGGAGTCGTTTCATATGGTACATGTCGAAGATCTCTTCAAATCTAACGAAGAACACATCCGCGGGGTATTCATCGGCATAGCCAAGGTTCTTTGGTACCTTTACCGGGTAAAGAGGGTATAATGGATTTGAGGAGTTGAGAAGAAGTTTCTCCACACGATGAATACCTTCATGGAGACTCCTCATATCTCCCCTTAGTAGTTTGGATAGTCTCGGCGGCAGGATCGGTTTAGCCAACTCATGAAACGAATGCCATTTGGAGACGCCTACGTTGTCTTTAGCCCATAACGGCTCTTTGGTCTTCGGCGCTGGTTGGCTGCTGGAGGCAAAGTCATTCTTCACTTTTCTTTTCCGTGCTTTATTACTCCTCTTCTCTGCCGCTGTGGGAGGGATGGTCCCTTTCTCAATCTCTGGCATGATCGCCTTGAGGAGTGTCTCCTGGCTGAAAGGCTTGTTGCCTTGTTGATCCTCGGTGAAGGGGGCAGCTTCAGGCGTTCCTTGAGAATTGAACAGACGCTTAGTGCATTGAGGAGGAGCCTGAAGATCGTGATCGTGGTGTAGTCCTCCGTCATCATAATCATGATCCATCAAGTCATTGTGGTCATCATCCTCGCTTTGCCTTGGCTCGACAGGATCAACCACCGGGAGGGATGGAAAGGCTAGCCCTGGAAATGGAGTCTTGTTGGCTGGTGATAGCATATCCTAGATGTACTGCTCCGACTGTTCTTGATTCGCCGACCCTACCAGTGTTGGCTGTGGCGGGGTGCAGGTGATAGGAGGGTCCAAACGGATCAGTGTCTTTGGCCATGTCATGGGATAACCCAAGCATCCATGGAGGGTTAACTCAGAATCGGCACCTGTGGGTTGACTCGGAGGATAGAGGTCATCATAACCCGAGAGCACCCGATGAATATGTACCCGAAACACGTCAGGGGCCATAGGCAGGTTGTGCATCACGCGTTGAAGTGGTGCAATGATGCTTGCCGTTGCCACATCTCGAAGCTCATTCTCCACACGCAATAGCAACGTGCATCCCACCTCGTCGGCCTGCGAAAACATGCATGTTAAGGCATAAGAGAGGGCGCCAACAGGATGAGGTATACACATAAATTTATTGAGACTTGCGATGCTTAATTACCGTGAGACCTTCGAGCTCGGCTAATGGCGTTGGACCGCGGGCAGGCATGGAAGAGATGATGGGGGGCTGCTAAGATGCACGCTGGCTGGCGAAACCCCTTTAGCAACTTCATTGATGGCGGCCGGCGTCGCATCCTCCCTACCACAAGTAGGGTTGGCGGCTGGAACATCCATCGTAGGCGCCTGATTGTTGGAGTTGCTTGCGACAAAGCTGGGCATGTTAAACGGCCCTTGTTCCCCTTCCTCCATCCACTTCTTGAGCCCCGCCGCCAGGCTAGGAAGGATGGCATTGAGCGACTGCGCCAATTGTTCTTGGACTAACCCGGGCACGGTTGCTTGCACCTCCTTATCTACAGCCGCCTTTATATCCATCTGCTCGAACCTCTTCCTCTCCTTTCGCACCTCCTTAGCCTCAACAGGATAATAGTAAGGGTGTTTGTGATGCTTACCGGCGCCTACCACACGGCCCTTGTGCGGTCGTTCTGTCGCCGGCCTGTCCTTCACCTGGTTGTACGCCCTGACAAAAGGAGTGTCCCAATAGGCCTTCGACGAACCCTCGGAGGAGGTTTGAGTAGATTGTGCTTTTTGTTCCTCCTGGAGAAGTAATGCATGTGAACCGTTTAGAAATGAGACGTGAGTGCTATATAATTTAATGGACTTGATTAGAAGCATTTTAAACTGGTATATTCCTTACCAGAATCTTCTCCTGAAGGTCCAAGACCTTCTTTCCCGTCTTGAGCTCTCCGGTTTCCTTATCAGGCTTGTATCAGGCCCTGATCGTTCTGTGTGCCAACGGGTCCGTGAACTTATCCCAAGGGTTCTCCTCATCAGGATTACGCTTAGAGTCCTCTTCGTCCCATTTGGGCTGCTTTCCGGCATAACCACGGGTTCCAAGAGTGTGGTCACCTACGTTCTTTTCCCGCATTGTCTTCCCCCACCCACGTTTGGCAATCGCGGCTGGGGTGTTCTCGGCGTCCTTGAAAGTAGTCCATTCGTCCGCCGAAATTTGGGGATAGAGGCGGTGAACCTCCTCGAAACTGCAATCTTTATCAAGCATCTTCCTCAGCCTATATTTCCAAGAGCCTAAGCCTTTGCTGATCTTGCCGAGGGCAGCTGTTTTAACTATGTTGTTCTTGATATCTAGGTTATTGTACGGGTCCGGGAACTTGAACCGCTGGTGGACCCTCTGAACGAGGAGCCTTTCCAGAGGCTGTTTGGCTTTGTACCTTAGATGCCCGTCATTGATCGAGCACAGTTCTCGAGCAATGGCGGCACAGATGTTGCCGAAGCCCCTTGCATTTATGTCAGGCACCACTGGTAAACCACTTGTCCACCTCCGTGATTACTAGTCGGCCGGTGCCCACCACGTTGGGGCGCCTTTCCTTCCGCTGACGCTTGGCTGCGCTACCATCTGTGCCGGCGTCGCCGGTGTCAGTGGTGGTGTTGTCCGTACCCTCATATCCATCATCCTCGCCGGTGCCATTGGGATTTTGCGAGAAATATTGCAGGTAGTGGTTCTCCAAGTCTTCTTCTTCGGAACCAGCATGAGCCCTAGAACCACCGGCTTCGTCGTTGTCCGCCATGTCTGCACAAATTAGTAAATAGCACGGTATTAGTAACAAAACAAAACGAAAAAATTCGCCATGACCTTTGCTAAAAAGTCTAGCCATGGAGTGCGATAAATTTGCCGAAACGGAAATGAATCAACATTTCGGCAAATTTCAGCAACTCCATATACATCCATGCATCGATCCATATAAATCAACATCCATGCATCCATCCATATAAATCCACATCCATCCACACATTCACATCCATCCACATCAATATACATCCATATTCCATCAAAATTCACATGCAACAGCTAGAACATGTGGACTAACCTAGCACTAACATGTGGACTAACATAGCAACTAACCTTGCAGTAGCAGCATCGAAGAGCTAGCACTAACAGCAAGCAACAATGGTGGCAGCATTGTGTCGAACACCTTGAAAGCAGGAGAGGGGGAGGCAGGGGAGGGGAATTCACCTCGGGCAGGGGAGGGAGCAGGGCGACGGGGGCGGACGGTCCTGACGACGTGGAGGCGCTCCGGCGTGGGGGGGCGGCTCCGGCGTGTGGGGGCAGCCGCTCCGGCGAGAGCAGGGCGTGGCGCCCGAGCGCGTGGCAGGGGAGGAAGAGGAGGCAGAGGGGCCGCGAGCGCGTGGAGGTCGACGTCGGGCGGCGAGGGCGGACGGCGTGGAGCGACGGCGGGGACGTCGGGCGGCGGGGGCTGACGGCGTGGAGCGACGTCGGGCGGCGGGGGCGAACGGCGTGGAGCGGCTCCGGACTTAGCGAAATTTTGAGATTGGGGAAAGACAGAGAGAGAGGCGCACCGGCGGGGCCCACATGTAAGTGGCGCTTCACTTATCTGTGGCGCACGGCCTCGTGCACCACAGGTAAGTTTTGTGCCACTTACATGTGGGCCCGCCTGTGCGCCACAGTGCGCCACAGGTAATTTTTTGGTGCGCCACAGGTACCTGGGACTGTGTTTTTCAAAGTTTTCAAAAACAGAAACTGTTTTTCGAAGTTTTCAAAACCAGAAATTATTTAAATTGCACAATTTTGCACATATATTTGACAATATTGTTCAGATAGTTGAAAAAATTCAAAAAAAATCAAATATTCAAAAAATTAACAAAATTCGAAAATTGTCCACACAATTAAGATACAATAAGAGGGATACACATGAGGGATACAATATTGTTCTCATATCAATAAGTGTGCTTCATGAGTTGATCGCGATATATAAGTGCGTAGTTATACAAAAATGAGGGATACAAAATAATAAGTGCTTCAATCATCAGTGTTTGGCAATCTTCTTTCCTTTTTTGGTCGATGTTGCAAAATTTAGCCCGACATTGTGACTTTTTCTTGTGTACGGAGGACCTGTTGACTTGGGTGGTACCGTGGTCCTGCTTCTTCTTGTGGTGTATGTTTCCTGATTGTTGTCGTCATCATCAATATTTGGGTCACCGTACTTGTCAAAGTCGTCTTCATTGGCGACTCCATCCATTCCGGCGATGTTCCTTTTGCCTCTCCTCACAACAACACGGCTAGGCCTGGACGGGTCGGCTATGAAGAAGCATTGTGTGCAGTGCTTAGCCAGTACCCATGGCTCATTTTGTGCGGTGACGTTGGCGCTTGATTTGGCTGAGGGTATAGACATGGTGATGAAATATCGGTCTTCGGGAGTGACGTTCTTAGCCCATCTGACGCGAAACATCGGCACCTTCTCTCCAGAGTAGTTTAGCTCCCATATCTCCTCGATCCTTCCGTAGTATCTTGTCAGCACGTCACCAGTGTAGGATTGCATCGTTACTCCTGAGTTCTGATAATCAGAATTTTGTCCTTCTCCTCCGTGTAGAATGTGAACCCGTTCATATCATACGCTTGAAACGTCACGAGGTTGGTCACGGGTCCATGTGCCAATGCGAATAAGAGGATGTCATCCTCCGAGATCATTGGCGGTGGATTAGCCTTAAGCCGTTCTTTGAACCAACCCGCGAAAGAGGAGTTGTGCTCTCTGATTATTTCTCCCTCCGTTCTCGTCTTGCCTTTATCACTATACTTCTTCCTAATTGAGTTTTGGTGCTCTGTCAAATAATCGTCAACCACATCAATGTGTTGTAGTGCTACTAAGTTGGCCCTGTCAAAGTCGGCGCGTCGACCTTCAAAGTCCACATGCAAATCCCTCCGGCCATTTCTGTGACCTGATCCAAGTAGCTTGCCGAGATGCTTGTTTACGAGCAAACCAACAGGGTTCTCGAGTTCTAGAAAATTCGTGCAGAAAGAGATGCACCCTTCGGTGAGAAAGCCTTGGATGATGCTTCCATCCGGACGGGCCCTGTTACGAACAAATCCTTTGATGACCCCATTCAACCGTTCGAACGGCATCATATTGTGCAGGAACAACGGCCCGAGATGGATTATATCATCCACGATATGGACCAATAGATGCACACAGATGTCAAAGAATGCGGGCGGAAAGTAAATCTCAAGCTCGCATAGTATCACAACGATCTCTTCCTGCAGCCTATCGAGCTGCTTCCGGGTGATCGACTTTCGAGAGATGACGTCGAAAAAGTTACAGAGGCCAAAAAGTGTTTCACGGACGTGCTTGTCCATTATCCCTCTGATCGCAACCGGAAAGAACTGCGTCATCATCACGTAACAGTCATGAGACTTCATCCCGCTGAAGCATTTTTTCTTCGGGTCTAGGTATCTGCTTATCAACCCCGCGTAACCGATAGGCACTTTGACTCCTAGAAGGCACTTGAAGAGTTGATCGATCTCATTCTCGTGCAGAGTAAAGCTGGAGGGGGGGCAATAATAGTCATTATTCCTCTTAACCCTTTTGTCCCTGTGACCGTCTGTTTCCTCATCCGACTGATCTTCCCCCGGCCTTTTCTGGGGTCCCCCTTGAAGCTCTTCCCTTAAACCAAAATATATCAGGTCGCGCCTTGCTTTCGGCCCATCTTTGGTCCTCTCCGCCATGTTGACCACGGTGCCAAACAAACTCTCGAACACATTCTTCGTGATATGCATTAGATCAAGGCAATTAGGCGTACCGAGAATGGGCCAGTACGCAAGTCCCAAAACACGGACCTCGCCTTCCATACATCCAGGAGCGGTTTTGGTGCCTTCATCTTCTTTCCCGGTGCAGGGCACTCTTTCCAGTTATCCAGAAGCGTCTTGATATCTTCGCCGCTTCTCTTACGTGGAGGTCCTCGATGTCATCTTCATTGTTGAACAGGTCTCCACGCTTTCTCCACGGGTCTTTCTTATTAGCTAGCCACCTTCGGTGCCCCATGTAGACGGTTTTCGAAGACCCCTCTTTCGGTAGCTGTAGGTAACAGGTACCGTCCATGCACCTGACGCACGCATGGTGTCCTTGAACCACCTGGCCCGAGACATATCCGCAGCCGGGCAAATCGTGCACCGTACAGAGCAACGCGGCTCTCAATGGGAAATACTCTTGAGCGACGGCGTCCCATGTGATGACCCCTTCCGGCGCCCATAACGTGTCAACTCATCTTTCAGTAGCTTCAGATACAGATTGATGTCGCTGCCTGGTTGTTTCGGCCCTTGAATGAGCATGCTCATGTGAATGTACTTCCTCTTCATGCAAAGCCAAGGGGGAGGTTGTATATCCACACAAACACTGGCCAGGTGCTATGTGTGCTGCTCTGTTTGCCAAATGGGTTGAGTCCGTCGGTGCTCGCACCCAACCTGATGTTCCTTGACTCTGCCCCGAAATTTTATCGTAACGTCTAATGCTTTCCACTGGGTTGCATCTGAAGGGTGTGTCAGCATTGCCTTATCAATCCGCTCTTGATCTTGTAGCACTGACTTCTTTCTATCCGCGTGCCAGCGAATGAGCTTTGCTTCCTTGGGGTCCTGAAAATACCTCTGTAGACGGGGAATGAGCGGAAAGTACCACACAACTTTTCGAGGAGCTTTCCTCCCTTTTTGTATCGAGCAGCATTGCACACTGGACATGTGGTCTTGTCCGCGTCCTCTTTCCGAAAAATGTAGCAATCATTGATACATACATGGTATCTTTCGTGCGGTAAATCAAGAGGGCACACGACTTTCTTGGCTCGTCTAGACTCTTAGGACACGTGTTCTTCTCCGGAAGGACATTCTTCCAGTATAGCAGATTAGCGTCGACGCTAGCGTCGGTCCAATGGTGTTTTACCTTCATCTGCAGAACATCGAGAGCTACTTTCAAGCGGGAGTCCTCAGGCCTGCAACCTGGATACAACGGAGTATTCGAATCTATCTCAAGTTGCCCCAACTTAGATTTCTCTCTAGCAGCAGCTCTATTGTTACTCGTCGGCCTTACAAGCAGTTCTTGCAAATGAGGGTCCTGCAAGAACGTAGTTAGTGGCGTCGACTGCGTCTCCGCATCAACAACGTCCAGTTCTCCATCGTCATGTGCGGTAGGCTCTTCGTCTTCTTCCCCCTCGTTGTTATTCTCAACAATCATCATGTCATGATCCCCTTCGTCGTCATGTACTGCCATCGGCGCCGCATGGACCTCCACATCATCTTCATCATTCATCCAAGGGGCGCCATCCATGAAACCACGCATGAGCAGGTGATCCCGCACTACACCGGAATAGGGGTGGTGCAAGGTCATTAGCTTGCATTTTCGACACGGACATCTTACCTCCTCCTCCTCATTTTTGTACATGTCCTCTATCGCGTGTCTCAGATATCTGTCCACTTTCTTTTCGCTCATGACGACCATTATCACCTGCACGTCCGACGGTACACTATAAGCAAAATAATTAGTAGAATTACCATCTCAATAGTTGTTGTCACGCAAAATTTCGGCATGACCTCCCTACTAATGGGACCGAGAAGTTTACCAAAGTTTTGCCGAAACGGAAACGAATCAACGTTTCGACAACATTTGGCAACTCATTTTCATGTCACATCATTTTCGGACGGAGATAACGCATCACATCCACCCAAATCTCACATTTTCATTTATTTAGTGATCACATTCTCGCCCAAATCTCACAACTTCATTTATTTACTTCATCCAATCCATATAGTCACCTTACACACGAGAAGAGATGACCGCGAGACGACACGTCGACGAGCTCGAGCTTGTTGGAGAAGGGAGAGAAAAAGTAGATCTATAGATCTTGGTGTGGGTGAGATTTTAGAAGCTAGATCTATGCCATGGATGTAGGAGATGTGTGTGTGTGAGGGAGATTTACCAACTAAAAGTGGTTAGATTGACCAAATTTGGTGCAAAATGGGGAGGAAATAAGGTACGAAGCAAGAGATTTCGAGCAAAGAACAAAGGAGGAAGTGAGGTTGCAATAATAGAGGGGGAGGTAGGTGGGGCGAATTTAAGCTGTCTGCACAGGTTACCAGTGGTGCACCGCGTTTGTGGTGCGCCACAGGTAATTTTATATCTGTGGCGCACCGAACATGGTGCGCCACTGGTAATCTCTCTCCACAGTTGGAAAATATCGGAGAGAACTTACCAGTGGCGCACGATGCTCGGTGCGCCACAGATAGAAAATTACCTGTGGCGCACCACTAGCCTGGTGCGCCATAGGTATTCTCTCTCCTCCACCCCGAAAATTTCAAAATTTTGATGGAACTTACCAGTGGCGCACCAGGTTTACGGTGCGCCACTGGTAAATATATACCAGTGGCGCACCAATATCTTGTGCGCCACTGGTATTTTCTGGCAAATCGCAAAACAGAGGTGAGAGACTATCAGTGGCGCACCGTAAGCCTGGTGCGCCACTGATAGCATCTCACCTATAAGCTTTTTTCTACTAGTGGAGAATGCTTTATAGTATCTTGATTAAGTTCGTACCCTACAAGATGTGGAGATATCCGTCAGAAATGGTTTCCATATCGAAACCCATGATGACAACAAAGAGAAGTATCTCCTTTTTACTACAACAACGGATATGACAAGCATTTAAATGCAAAATTCTCTCATTATCGTCAGGATTGCACTACACATACATTAAAACCGTAATCAATGTTGCGAACATGGTAATTTTTCAGAATGCCAATGCATTCCAAACTTGGCATGATCGCCTTGGTCATTCCAGCATAGGGATGATGCGAAAAATTATCAGCAATTCCATTAGTTAGGATTTAAATGATGCTAAATTCCCACAATCTTCGGAGTTTGTGGACACCTCGAACCATTGTGTGGACCTTTAAGAGTTTCATGGTTATAAATGACACATCTTCACGATGGTCCCACGTGTGCCTATCATCCACACAAAAACCATGAATTCGACAAATAATGAGACAAGCTCATTATCTGAAAGGGCAACGTTGTTGAATTCTCCACACGTGCCTTCAATGATTATTTCATGGCACTAGGGATTGAAGATCAGCACTCGGTCCCGTATATCCACACTCAAAATGGCTTGGTTGAATCTCTAATAAAGAAAGAATTAAGCTCATAGCGTATCTCTTACTAATGAATTGCAAATACCAACCTTGCGTTGGAGTCATGCAAATTTACACCCCGCTGACATAATTCAATTGCAGTGGACTACATATCGTAGTACCTTCCCTCTAAAATTAGTACGTGCAAATCAAAAGTATTTCCCATCTGCGATAATTCGGTTACATACCGATATCACCACCACGGCATACATCAATGGCCCCTCACAGAAAAATCGGGATCTATGTGAGGAATAACTGTATTTCCGTCAACTATAAATACCTCATGCCCCTGTCAAGGGGAGTTATTCAAGGCTAGTATGCTTAGTGAGGACAATTTCCAGGCATTAGGGGGAGATTTTAAGTACCAAAAGAAAACCAGGAAATCAATTGGAATGTTCAACACATTTCTGCCTCGAATTCACGTACTCAAGACACTGAACTTCGCGTTTAGAAAATCACTAATTTGCAACAGATTGCAAATAACCTGCCAAATCCATTTACTGGCTACGAACATATCACAAAATCCTATAATCCTGCAACAAGTGTGCCCGAAAGAGTGGAGGTATACCATAAAAACCCACTCAACTCCTTGTTCAAAACAAGAGGGGGAAAATACAACCACACAGCAGGATTCAGCTTCTTGCAAGCAACAAAGGAAACTGAGGAAGAAACCCTCAGAATCAGTAAATGCAAGTCAACTTCACGTTGATAGACACAAAATGGGTAGTATACACCCCGTGGATGGAAAACCATCACAACCCAGCTCAATAGTGCACACAATGACTGGGATATCGGAATACCTAGACTTGACCGTATTGGGAAACCACGAAGAGTCATCAAAAGTAAACAAGATTTCCACCAAACCTCATACATTCTGGAGAATCTTATAAATGAAAGCCTACAATTGTCGACATATATTTCTCAGCAATGATTGCAAACAACCTTTACAATGATCCGGATCCAAAGACCATGGCCATGGCATAGTTCAAAACACTCGCTTGGACTGGACTCAATCAAAGGATGCAATCCAAGAAGAAATAGCCTTGCTCAATAAAGGAAGGTATACACAAAAGAAATACCTACACCAGTTTTCGTCCAAAGAACGGAATGATAACAACAAGGTGGTGAGTCAATAGCAAGGCATGTAGCATAAGGGTTCACGCAGATACCCAAAATACATTCTCTAGATACAAGTGGAATCAATTTCCGATAACTTGTCTCAATGACAGTACAAATCATCTATTTATGCAGTTGATAGATGTAGTGACCATATATTCATGTGTCACTTGATTCAGACATATAAGTTCCCATGGGAATCCCAATTTTGAATCCAAATACAAATCGCAACATGCATAGTGTAAACTCAAAAAGTCACTACATGACTTACAATAGTCGAAATAAATTTGGTACTACCGACTTAGTGAGTTCCTTATACAAAAGGATTACTCTAACAATGATGATAGCTCACACATGTTCATCAAGAAATCCTCGAAAGGGTATTCATAAAATCAGTGTATGTTGATGATTATAACATCACTCGCAACACACAACATATTGATGAACCATGTAATCATCTAGAGACGGAATCTTAGATGAAGGATGTAAGAAAAATATCAAACTTTGCTTTAGCTACAATTCGAGCACCTTCACTCAATATTATGGCACATCATTTTACCTATATCCAGAAATTATTGGAAACATTCAAATCATGGACAAGTCATATCCATCTAAACTCTATGGTTATTCAATCTCTAGACGTAGAGAAACATAGATGCATACCATGGAGGATAGATAAGAGATGTTGGGACATATTGTTCCATATCTCAGTGCCATTGGACCTAACACTAGTGACAGGAACAAGAGTATCTTTCTGATATCTCCAAGGCATCAAATATCTTGACCTATTTGTTATTTCAGAGAAATCTGAACTCCAATATCATCGGATCCGCTGATACTAGCTACTTTTACGATCCCCATAATACTAGATCACAGACGGGCTTCATGTACCTACATGGTGGGCTTACCATTCCATCCAAGTCTTCCAAATAGACTCTATGGCTACACCCATCTATCATTCTGAAATACAAGGCTCACAAAAATATGTGGGGCTTTACGGAATGATAAACCACATTCAACATTCATGTTGTAGTGGTTTTATTGAATAACCAACTATTATCTACAAGATAATAATGCTTGTGTTGCTCAAATGCAAACAGGTTATACAAAAGCAATATCACTAAGCATATTGCCCCTATATTGCAAGGATCAGGGGGAGTCTCTTCCTGAATTATAACCTACTCAAACATTATATTACACTCTTTTTCCCTTTATGAGTTTACTCTCAAGGTTCTCATCAAGGTTTTTAATGGGGTAATGTCAACACAAGAATATATGTCATATGTCCTATTTTCCCCACCGGGGTTTTCAACGGATGTATACCAGGCATATTAATTATTCTCTAAACTTACCAATGAGTTTTATCCTTTCAAGGTTTTCTCATATAAGTTATGAAAGAGACAATGATCATTATATGTTGTATCATTTCTCCTTACTTTTCCCACTGGGTTTTAAAGGAGTTTTAACAACATATCAAATACAATTCTCCTCACATTTTTCCCAAAGGGTTTTTGGGGGAAACTTCAAACATCATATGTCATACTTTCTATTTTCCCCACCGGGGTTTTTTTTCGAGAAAACGCAAAAGCTTTGCGTTTCTTTTCATTGAATAGAAAGGGGTTTTCAGTTACATTTACAACCTCCTAAGAGGTGAAAGCGTTAAGGAAAATACATCAGTGAACGTCCCAAGTCTGCGGCAAGATGGCTCTAAGCCCTAGTGCGCCTGCCCTTGCCCATAGCCTGGCTTCCTCTTTGATTTGCGTGGAGCAGGATCTGATGGATGTCTGTGCTCTATCGAAGACACATGAGTTTCTGTACTTCCAGATCATCCACGGCACGAGCAAAGCCGTCGTGCCCAGGCCCTTTCGCATTGGCTTGGGAGTGCCCAGCTTCGCCACCTGCCACCATGAGGCCAACGATGTGGTGCTGTCGTCGGGTGTGGTGCAGGGTATCTAAAGCCAGGCGAAGATGTCATGCCATATCTGCCTCGAGAAGGGACAGCCAAAGAGGAGGTGGTGCATTGTTTCGGGTGCTTGGTCGCACAGCAGGCAGGCAGCGTGGTGCTGGAGACCTCGTCGGGCGAGGCGGTCAGCCGTCCAGCAGCGATCCAGATCCCCACCGGGGTTTTTAAAGGAAGTATACAAGGCATATTTATTGTTCTCTAAACTCGCTATGGATATTTCCTTTCTAAGATTTTTCCATATGAGTTATCAAAGAAACAATAACCATCATATGTTGCATCATTTTCTCCTTATTTCCCCACCGGGTTAAAGGAGTTTTAGCAACATATCATACACCATATTCTCCTCATATTTTTTCCCACAGGGTTTTTGGGGGAGATATTATCAACTTCGAAGATCATCAAGTCTACATGGAATATTATCAAGATTATACAAGGGATAAAAGACATACAAGACGTAGCTTTGTGCAAGGGAGAGTGTTAGGAATAGATATAACCGTATTAAACGGTTGTAGATATGCCCAAACCGACATGCCTCCTAGAGGCGTCTTTTCGTGTTACCGACATCCTGATAGTCGGTTGTCCCTGTATAAATACTCCATGTAATCGATCAATGAATCAATCTATCGAATCATTTTGTTGTCTCTCTCGTTCGCTCTCGACTTCTAACAGTTTCTAACAGACCATAAAACTGCACGTTTGAATCCCAGCGGAACCCAAACCTGGCATTTGTGGGACTGCTGCCTCGGACAGAGCTGGGTATCAATATAGGACCATCATCCATGATGATCAGCATCGAATGTTATCTCAACCATCAAACATCTGAACCTCCATGGCAGGAGGGAAGTCTACCATCATACATGATGATCAGCATCCTGTGTTACCTGAACCATCCATCACCTGAACCGAGAGGTGATGGTGTTTAGGAGTCGTCCAGATGTCGAAGATGTCTATATTGACTACCCAAGCTGGAGATGCCTTGACTCTGCTGCAAGGGAAGGGCCTACTTTTCCTTCTTCTTCTTTTTTCTGAGGGGAGTTCTAGATATTGCTAACCGTGCTCGACACAAAAAGCAATGGGTTTTGCCAACTTAAGAAATATTTACACGCCCCTAAAAAAAAAGAAATATTTACACCTTACAATGAATTTGGCAACCAACATACAGTAGACTGGATATAAACTGGCATCCTATCTGAAACCTCGCTTCCGAGCTCGACATGGGCAACATCACAACAAAGATACATAGCGCAGTATATGCCTCTATGCAAACTGATAGAAGATGCCTCACCAGCAAATTGATAGAACATTTCACAAGAGAAACAACCAAGGTGCTTACCAGGCATTGCTGTTCCCAATATCACAAAAGGTTGTAACAGGTAGACCAATCATAAACTCAACAGGAAGTGCATACAAGAGATAAGCTGAGAAGGAGCCTTCTGTAATGTGGTAAGAAGTATATTCCAGTGTTGTGGTCTAAATGTCCACTGCTGACATGTCTAATTTGCTTAGTGTCCAAAAGTTTCAAGAGAAAACAAGTGAAGCTCTGCTATTTCGTCAAAACTTCAGCTTGTATCTTCAGATCTCCTGGACAGTCAAACCTGTATAAAGGAAATTCATCAAACACAGAATCTCAAGTGTATATTGTAGAGCAAATGAGGGTGACAAAAGCTGAAATGACAGCTAACTTAATAGGCTACATATCTGAATGAAACAAAAACATTACAGAGCCAACGCAGCTGCTGGACAAATAGGCTTGGCTCGAATGTCACATCCCTCGGATCTCATAGCTATTGGCCATCACAAATGAAATTTAAACTAGTTTTAACCACAAGCCACAAGTCAAAAGAAATAAAGACTAGAGTGGCTTGAAGCTAAAACTAATCGAGCATTCATCTCTGGAACTATTTTTTTTCTTCGTAGGGACACTGCTACTTGAGCTAGATACTACAAACACAAGTAGTTGAAAGGACAATAGCACACTGAACTGAATAGTAGAAACCAAAGAGAACGAAGGATTCCTGTAATCATATTGATGTCCCTCGGATCTCATAGCTAATATGGCCATCATCGACAATTCTAAACAATGGTTTTAGCCCCAAGCCACCTACTCGTCAAAAATGTATGACAGATGGCTTGAAGCTAAAACCAGTCACAAATCATCTTTGGACCTGAATTTTATCTTCACTGGAACACCAAATTACAGACCTGCATTTCCAACTCAAAGTACAGAAATTTGTTGCAGAGCCAAACAACGGCAAAACCATAAACTCCAAGTAAAGTTCATCACACATTTGAACATAAATAAATCAGGTCTAGATGAATTAGACCTGCATTTCCAACTCAAACTCCAAGAAATTTGTTGCTTTGTATGTTGGACAGCAACTCTAGATGAATTAGTTCCACATGCTTACCTGGTGGCAGAGATTGCTTCAACTTGTTCGCCTTGTCAGTGTCGAAGACGCAGAGGGTGTACAAGTACCTGGAGCAGCGGACCTTGAACTTGACAGCATCTTTGCTCCTCTTGATCCTCACGGACCGGGCATCCTTCCTCCTCGCGGTAAGAAGGAAGTCCTTGATCTCGTGGATCTGCTTCGGCTAGAGACACGAGAAACACGATGTTTTAGGCTAGACACATGAGAAACCATAGGTTACCATTGATACCAAAATTATCAGGCTCCAGTGAAAAGTAATCATGTGTAATACGGCACAAGTTAAGCAACATTTCAGCATTAAAAGCAGTGCAGTCTACATTTACGTATCCACGATATAAAAAAAATAGCGAGTAATTAGGCAAACAACTGAAACTAGTACTCCCTCCGGAGTAGAATCTAACGCATAGAAACGGACACAGAATCGGTCAGGAGTAGGAGGTTAATTTACCATCTTCTCCGAAGGTTGGGGTTTGCCGATGTGTTCTCGCGGCGGCGGCGGCAGCTTGCGAAGATCCAACGGGAGGAAGAGAATGCGGCTGGAGGTGAGAGAGAGTTTTATAGCGCTGGACTGGTGAGAGAAAACCCTAGAAGAGAGAAATTCCATCCACGGTTCCATCTTCCCTCGCTGCTAGTGGGCCCGAACCTGAGAGAAGGGCTAACGCAGATCTGCGTGCACTTTCGGTGACGGAGAAAACTTTTGTTTGCTTTCTGTGTTGGTCTTCCAAGTCGGGCCCAAATGAATTATTTGTGCAAAATTTGGCCCAACAACATATCAGTCACATTCGCGACCATATCCATGTGGCAGTATAGGAGGTCAAAACTGTAACATAACTGCTTTTTACGGTTTCAGTCAACAAAACATGCACATAATACATTCCCGCAAAATGTCCGGTATTGGAAGAAAAAAAATCCAGCTTCCCCTAAAAACAATCTCGTACTCAAGATACCCAGTTTTGAAGTCGATTTTTAGTATGAACTAAAAAGCCACCTGACGGTTGGCGGGAGGGAGCCCAACCTTCACCGAACCGGCACCGAACTCGTCGAAATCCGGTGAAGTTTCACCTAGATTCTGGCCGAGAGCACCCACGAATCCAGCGACCAGGCCGTGAGCAGCAACAACAGCGACCTGAAAAACGAAAAGCGCAGCAAGCGGCCACTCGCCGACATGGGAAAGATGGTGATACGGTCGTCGGCGCCCCTATTGGGTTGCGCAACGGAAAACAAAAAAATCACCACAACTATGCAACAGGCAAGATCTACTATGAAGATACAAGTAACAACACATGCATATTGATCTAACTTTAACTCGTTACCGACACCGTTGAAGCGGAAGAGATGTCGATGACGATGTTGATGAAGCTTGTGGAAGAACTCCCTCGGCTAAGCCTAGCCGAGAGAATATCGTAGACTCCTCGCGTCTCGCCTTGATCCAACAGAGTGAGTTAGGGTCAACCGTTTCTCAACGGATCACCCTTCTGAGTTTCGCACACATACATCGGATCTAGTTCAGCAGAGCTTCGTCGTCCATGCTTGAAGCACCCACCGCTGATGTATATGAAGGTGGAGACCTCAACACATGAGAGAGAGAGAGAGAGAGAGAGAGATTAGATCTAGATCTAATTGGAGAGGATCCCTCTAAACTTGAGAGGTTCCCTCTAATCCAACTAGAAGATATCTAAACTTGTGTATCTCCAAATGAGATGGGTGGGGGTTTTATATAGGAGGCCAAGGGTAGGGAGACTTGGGCAAGGGGCAAGCCCCTTGCCTTGGTGCGTCGGCCCTAGGGGAGTTGGAGTCCAACTAGGGTTTGGGGAAGGGGGGAACTTCCCCCTTCCACTCGCCTGGCCCACCCGCCCCACTTGGGGGTGCGGCTGCCTAGTGAGCCCCATGGGCCCACTTGGCAGCCCCCTCTGGTGGGCTCCAATTTTTTTCCTTTTTAGTTATTAATTAAATAAATTAATATTTAATTATTTATTTGTCTAATTAATTTCTAATTGAATATTTCCTTTTACAGAAAATTCCTGGAATTAATTACTTATCATATAAACATATTTATATGATCCGGGACACCTAGTGTCCGCTGACAAAACTCTCCAGATAAATATTTCCCTCTAATATAAACCCTCGGAATAAATCTGATGGTGATAGAAACTTCTATCACCCTGAGACATCCAATGTCTGCCTGATCAATCTCTCTGATATGAATATATCTACCACGCAAAAACCATTCCGGTGATACACTCTCTATGTTCCAAACCAACCATAATACACAACAAACTAGAACTGACTTAAGTGTGTTACCCTACATGTTCGATAACGTGTAGCTATAATTAGATGCACTTATCTAATCACCAGCCAGGGTCAGGTTCATGGACAACCTGAATAACTGCTACCGTTATGCGAATAACACTCTGTTGAGCCTGTTGATTATTAATATATCATTCACATTACTCACGATACTTAACTTACCCGAGATTAAGTATTCCTGATATTTCCGTGAATTAATCCTTGATTCACTATATCTTTGTCTATCTCGTTAACCGTAAGTTTCCTTTTCTCGCTCCCGTAATCCGATATCCCACACGATGTAACTTTATCGTGCATTGTCTGCAAAACATATTGGATATCATACATACCGAGTGGGCCCTGGAAGTATCTCTCTTTTGACAGAGGAGTAATTTCCCATCTTGGAACATTAGGATATATGCACACCTTCGCAGTCACCCAGTGACTGTCGTTATCATCACCCAGTTACGGCTGTGACGGTTGACAATCACTAAAGTAACTCTTCTAGTATGCACAACCCTAATAACCTCATGGTCTAAGGATATGTCATATAATAACCTACTGTGATATTGCACTAAGGACAATAGACACTTTGGAATCTCTTAGCATATCAACGATTTGGGTCTACCCATCCATATTGTTTCCACCAACAATATGCTACTCATTGATGCTGACATAAACAATGTCCTGGACCAGGAAAACACGGTCACCAAGCAATCAATGAATTAGTAAAGGCAAGACTAGGGTATACTTTATTATGTTCATGTCTCTACACGTGCGTGTGAGTTTTCCTCTGAATCACATATTCAGGAGCCACCGCAGTTATGAAACAGATGTTAATCTTTATTGCCTTTTGGGCATACATCCAACAGCCCCCTCGTCTCCATGGTCGGGACCGCGTCCGAGGACTGTTTGGCGATGGAGCGGCCAAATGGTCACCAGAGCGTCCCGATAATTAGCAGTGTGGCGGTGCTTGGAGAGAAACGGCGGCAGCCCACTATGGAGCGAGAGAGAGGTTGTAAGGGGGTTTGTTCGTATCAGAAGCCCACCACGAAGGCGCATGGGTGGTCAGCGTCGGCGGAGAAGGCGCGGAGGCAGCGAATCATGCGGCGGAGCTCTCGCCAACCGCGGAGAAGATGAGCTTGATCCGCTCGATTTCGAGCGCTTCGGCTCCCGCTCTTCAGTGGGGAGGAAGGAGTTACCCAACCATTGAAGTAACAATTACTAAGATAACACTACTGGAGTTATCCAACTATTCTGGTAATACTCACACAATGATGCAGTTACCAACCTTCCATGATAGAAATGGCTACCATGAGTCTTTTACACGACTTTTACCTTGCGGTGAAAATCAATACTTCACCTTTGCATGCAGCCACCCATAGATAGACCACATGCACTGCAGAGAAAGTTGCTAGTTTCAGTTGACTGAAGGATGACTACAAACTTTACTTAGTTTTATACTCCTATATTTTAGTGATAATAGGAAAGAAATAAGGTTCCCTAAAACAACTAGGTGAACAAGCTTATATGATGCGATACATAACAACGTCAAGCCCTCACAAGAGAATTGATCGAAATAACCAAAGTAGAAGGAGACGAATACTCGATGTATCTCGAAGTTCAAGTTCTTGGGGAGTCTAATCTCCATTGGACTGGCCGTGGAAAACCAAGCCCACACAATCCATCACGGATTTATCCTTCTTTTCCCTTGAGCTCTCCAAACCAAGCAAGACTTTTTCCACTATGGTGTACTAGGGATGATCTTCAAACTCCCACAAACTTCCTAGAGCAATTCCACACCTTGGAAGATTGGGCAACCCTAACCGTCTAAGGTATCCCAACAAACTCAGGAGTAACAAGATTTCAATGAACTTAAGGGAGATTCCACTTCTGATTGGTGGAACTTAAGATCTAGGTCTCATCTTTATTTCCCTCAAAGATATGCGGCTTTGGTTGGGAAATCAAGAAGAATCGAGATTTTAAGATGCAATAGTGGCAAATGAGATAGAAATGTGAGCAATGGTCATGCGGAAGATGAACTTTTATAGGACCCCCAAATTCTCATCATTATTGAACCCGTAGAGGATTTGTTCGGACTTTATGGAAGGAGCCTATACTGCCTGGGGTCTAGACAATAGGGAATGTCAAGCCGGAAATAAGGGCATTTTTTGTGGTGGTGCTGCATATGAGAAAGGTGCATAGAATAGAAAGAGTAAGTATCAATTGATACCGCAGATTTTCCTATGACTCGGTTAAAGAATAAAAGATACAAAATATATCCTTAGCCTATTTTCCCTTTGTGGATGTGGGTGGTGGGGTGGGGGGATTCACCAACCCTCATGCACCTCTCTCTAATTGATAAATCTCTGATCAAACCTCATTAAAATGATTAGTTCCTCAATGGATAACAGGTCAACTCACTTAGGCGTAAAGACGTTTTTTCAATGTATGTGTCTACAACCTCAGGAAATTTCAAATATACGAAAAATACAGAAAAAAATGACAAATGTAGCTATAAATAGTGTCCCAAATTCTGTCTTATCTCTCTATGACATCATTCACAGCCAGATGTGTCCCTTTTAGTATTAAAAAATCTAAGTACTCCTACATCATTAAACTTTAATAATGCAAACATTTTCCAAGAAATATGTCGAGGACATAGGTCTGCGAACACAGAAGCAGAACTGTCAACAATTTGCCCAGCCAAAAGACAAAAACGTCGCAGGAGCACAATCACTTCCAACTGTTGCATGGTAATGATAAAGTTATCTGAATAGTAGAATAATCTTTATAGAGGAATCCAAGAAAATACAACATGGTAGCTATTCTTACAAACCAGTTTGCACTAATTTTGAACTCAGAAAACAGTAGGTGCTCAATTAACAGTACACCGCCGTGCGTCGCAGATTATAGTACTATGATTGCCATGTGCTATCTGATCGAAGAAAACAAAGACTGCCCAATATGGTGTACAAAATCACGCAGGCAGCCTGTACAACAAGGAGCTGCAGCGCCAATCAGTAGTCATCGCCTCTGGATATCACTTCTTTACAGGTTGGCCGGAGCAAGATGGTGTGCTCGAATTGCGACACATAGCTTCCCCTCACGTCACATAGTGGAGGGTACGGCTGCAAACAGGGCAGGAAAGCTTGAGTAATCATGGACCATGGCTATGATAGGGATCATACATTTGAGTGCAAATGGTCATATTTTACATACCTGGACAATGCCAACATCACATAGATTTTTCAGTGCCATGAGATACTTGGTCTCACCGATACGGTCCAAGTACCGACGGCAAAAAGCAAGTGTTCCAAAGTTGTTGTTGATTGTCCCGAGTAGTTGCTTGGCTTTCGCTACCCTCAATGGTACATGCCCAACATCAAAGTTCTTCATGTAATGACTGCATTCCAAGTCCTCCCTCACAAATCCCTTGCCTGCAAATAAAATGACACTTATGAAATGTAAAACTGTTCAAGAATTTTAACATGCGCCTAAATAGTGAAGACAGATATCGGTCGTTCAGCCATGCTATGCTAGTCAGATACAAGGGAAAGTGCCTTTTACAAACTATTGTGATGCTATAAGAAAAAAAAAAGGAAATTTAGTGTATTTGGAAATATGAGTTCAAGCTATGTAGGGGTGACGTACCTGTGGACCCAAAAGTTTCAATTGCATAAAGTTCACCCTCTTCCATTTTAGTTTGCTCTCCACCTTTTACAATTGGAACTGATTTCCCAGCATGGATCTGGTATGGTCCAATGCTGTGTCCATTGAGGTTTCGCACACTTTTGACTGCCACAAGATAGACAAGCAATTTAAATCCTCATCATGCTGTCACATAATAATAGTACAGAATGTAAAATAATGAAGCTGCGCAGACCTTGGAAAACTTTCCCATTAATTTCAACCTCATATGACTCCATGACTTCTTGGATTGCAGCACCGACATCACAAAGCCGTGCATCTATTCCAGCTTCCTGAAACAAGGACAAACGTTGTTGAATAACAAAAAATAGACCTACTGATAAACAAAAGTCAAATCAGACACAAGCAAATCACTATACATAAACAGTTGGAGAAATGACAGTACGCCATAACATACATACTTATGAAAACTAAGTAATCAAAAGCAGAAGCTTCAACAAAAACTAGAGCTGCTATCAGATATAATATGTCCAAAGGTGCTCATTAGAAGCATTCATTTAGTATATCCGAGTCCGTTGACTTCATATATACTGCAGCCGTCGAAGAGTGGACAAATGTGTAGAATTACCTTGATTCCAGTATTTGTGGCATCTGTGTAGCTTGAAGCAATGGATCAAACATGGGATTGAACGCAACAGTAAATGCACAATCAACTATGTGCCCTGGGAATAATCACACAGTCATGTTAGAGTTTACAGTTAGAAATACCATGAATTCATACTTGCAAAGACAAAACCCTACAAGATATACACCAAGTAATTATTGAAGAAAGAACCAAACATAGTATAACAACAGACATACCATCTATATGTGTCCCAAAATCCAGCTTCATCACATCATCATATTGTAGTACGGTTTTATCACCAGAATTTGGAGTCCAGTGAGCTGCAACCCTAAGCATTGAATTTTTTCATCAGTGTAAGAAGGGATGCAGAAATAGGAATCACTCTAGAGGAATACCATACCAATTTAAGGAGCATCCTGTTGGAAAGGCAATACCAGCTTGCAGTCCATTCTCCTTGATAAGTTTCCGAACCATGTTTTCCAGAGTCTCGCATAGTTCAATCATTAACATTCCAGGCTTTACAATGCTCCTCATATATTTCCGCACCTAGAAAACCATCGTATACATTGTAGAGTTGTAGCTAACAAGAGACAATTAAAATAAAGCTACAAAAGAACAAAGAAGCTAGTATATTCTAAACCTGTCTATGAACTTCTGCTGCACGGCGAATAGAATTGTATATCGGCTTTTGTAGTCGTTCCTGTTCCCTCTTTTCTTCACTAGTTGTTCTCCATAAATTACTGAAGAGCAACAACATGATTACTTTATGCAACAGAAATTAATTTTTATTTCATAGCTTCCATAGTTAGGAACAAATGAAGAAAAATGCTATTTTTGCGTCGTTTTAAGAAGTTAAGATCATTCATGCAATGTTAGCCCAGGTATTAGCGTGACCTGATTGATGAAGATAAAAAACACTATATTTTTATCATTCGATAATTCATACAGTGGCAACTCAGCTATTAGTGATAGGCTTATGCTTACTCATCCTTGTATTCCTGGATTTCACCCTCAGGAAAATCCCCCGAAGGGAAAAGCTCATCAACAGGGATTGACGGAGGATCTGTCTGCTGAAGAGAGTCCTTCTTCTTTCTACAGAAAACGAGTCATATACTTGTAAAGAAGAGCAAACCAAACAGCAAAATT
Source organism: Poa pratensis (assembly GCA_947311845.1). Classification (NCBI taxonomy): domain Eukaryota; kingdom Viridiplantae; phylum Streptophyta; class Magnoliopsida; order Poales; family Poaceae; genus Poa; species Poa pratensis. The sequence continues at coordinate 31,106,664 of CAMZMU010000094.1, forward strand.
AATGGTTGAATTGAATAATAGAACCCACTTGGCCTTGCTTTTCTTCTTTTTCTTCTTTGCAGCGGCTGAAACTATCATTTCAAAGACAACATTTTGAATAATCAGTAAACAAATGATTCACATCCCAATTCCAAAATGTTAGGCAGAATAGCCAAAGCTTCACTGGTTCAGCTCTAGATGAGAAACTCAGCAATGAGAAGTTGGAAAGTAGAGTCTTCACCTGCTGCTCCACCTTCAGATGGACCATCCACTTGCACGTCATCATCATCTTCTGGTGGTGAGGACTGTGCTCCGGTAGTCCCACCATTGCTATCTGCAACTTTGCGTTCTTTTGGCGTGGTTACATCTTCCACACTAGCCAACTTATCCTGCGGCAAAAAAGGGAAGCAATATTTACCATATAAGACAATCTACAGAAGTGCTGCCAGTGCAAGGGTCATTCAAGAGAGGGATTACATATTTTCTATGCGGGGTTCAGCAATCCATGCAACCAAGCCATCAGTTGATGGAGTGTTGCAATCACATATCACTTTCTAACTTAAGTATGAACACAATGTGACCAAGTTTTTGCATTGAGGCAATGAAAAATGAAATCATTGCTTGCAAGAAAGAAGAGGTAATTGTCATGAATATGAGAATACCAATTCTAGAAAGCCTAATAGTATCGGTTAACAGGATGAATGGCTCTTATTCATCCCCAATATTTTCTCCATGTACCAACATAAGTATAAACTATGCTGAAGCAACCATGAAGATAATGCGAGGAAAAACTTCCAAGGTTCAGTTCAGTGCAAAGAGAAAGATTTTGCAGCTTTAATAGTACTTACTTTGGTTTCCTGAGTTTGCCCAACATGCAATGCCTCCATCTCCTTGGTTGCCGCATCTGTGTTACCCCCAGCCATACTGTAGTACTGTATATTCCTAAAGCTTACTTATTAAAAACCTGAATGAGCAGAACGAACAAAGTCATTAGCACCGATCCATCCAAGGATGAAATAAATATCATAACAATTTTTCTCCTATTGGAAGGAAAATTCTATTTACTGACTCAGGCTCTCAGCAGAAGCTCGCAACATCAAACAAACAATAACGGTGATGACAAGGGCTTACTTAGACACCAGTATTCATCTTATTCGACTTAGCAGGTAAACGTCAAGATTCGTTGTCAGATTAGGCATGCTAATTAACCTCAATCCTGCACTTATTGCAGAGTGCACCATATTATGAATTCCACATCGGGAGTTTACAGCAGGGTCTACAATGATGTCTACAAATTGTTCTTCAGACCCGGATCTCCCTGCCACCGATTGATGCACTCCCGCAATTCCATCCCCAAATTTCAATGCGATCGAAGACTATCTGGAAAGAGCTGTCGTGTAGGGTATACCTTTCTTTGCCCACGGTGGGGGTCGCGGGAACGGCGGCTCGCAGGGTGCCGCCCGCCGTAGCAGGAGAGGCGAGACGACGGCGACGCCGGGAGGGGTTCGCCGGTTCTCGTGGGAGGAAGAAGGGGGGCGAGGGTGACGGCTAGGTTTAGACTTGGACCACGAGCAAAGGTGGTTTTGTACGACCACCAGGCAAACGTAACGGAACGGGAACGGCGTCTCAAGACGGAACGGGGAGACTCACTCACCTGCTAAGCAAAAAATCTTTTTTTTTTAATAAGAGAACCTGCCTGTGGCAAGATGGTTAGAAGGGTGGTTGTACCCCCAGCCTATCAGAATTCAAACCACAGGTTTGACACTGGTGTTTCTCATTTAGGTGGAATATTCTTCAGTGGAAGGCGACGTTCCCGTCGACAGCGAGCCACCTGTGGTGACTTCGTCAATCTCAAGACTCGACCCGCCGGCTCAGTCTTAAAAGTGCATGTGTTGCCCCATGCGTGGTTTTGATAATTAATGACAATTCTTATGGACTAATGTTTGCATTGAGACATTCTTATAGATCTTGTCCATAGGAAAAAGATTGGAATTCATGTGTTGGACTCTAAAAGATTACATGATTTTCAATGATTTATTCAAGGGTTTATATGAAGAATGGCCATGTGTAAAGTTGAGCATATTGCAAGTATGTTTTGAAGGATTCAAGACATCATCTTTGTGAAACGGAGCTTAGCGAGACTCTCCCATAATGGAGTATAGGGGAGCATTTGGAGAAGTCTTCATCAAACATGTGCTAGCAAGCACAATCAAGAAAGGTGTTCCAACTTGAGAGAGTCAAGATCGTCATCATCTAGCTCAAGTGGAATGCTCAAGCCAAAGGTATGATCTTGATAGGGTTTCTATTTTACCGGTCATGTGGTGTTAGTAGGAAACCGGGTTATACGATAGACGGCGTACTATCAAGAGGGGCTCTCAAGTGAGTAACTTGATCGCATCTTTGTGGAGAGCTCAAACCTTTGCATATTTGGCATATCATTTTTCTTGGTTCTTATTTGGCTTTTATCCATGTGAGAATTTAGAACTTGTGTTCATCTCCATACCAAGCTCTAGTTCATCAAAAACGGATTTCATTTGAATATCTTGTGATGTTTTTGATGTTGTAGGTTTTACCGGGTCGTCTTTTGTAGAGAGGTCAAACTCTCCTCTTGTGTTCTCCTCCTCACATGATGGACTATGATGTGTATATACATGATCTTGTAGAGCTTGTGATTATCTTCGAAACAAGCCCAAGATCATAGAAAACGGAGGCCGAATGAAAAACTTGTTGAGTTTTCATGTTGAAAATATTATCGGTTTATCCTTGAGAAAAGTTCCACACCTTCCCATGGGTGGTGACTTTACTCTATTTATGGTTCTTAATATTTCCAACAAAATTGGTTTCATCCTATTTGGAGTTTTCTTTCAAAAGTTAGAGGTCATTGAAGATCTCTTTCTGTTTCTGGTTGGTCGGCCTGGCCGGGCCCTAGGCCGGTTTCCAGGCCGGGTGGCTCGGCTGGGTGGCCAGCCCCCAAGCCAGCCTAGGCCGGGTTCCAGGCCGGGTGGCTTGGCTGGGTGGCCAGCCGAGGCCGGGTTCCAGGCCGGGTGGCTCGGCTGGGTGGCCAGCCTCCAGGTCGGCCCAGGCCGGGCTCCAGGCCGGCTTCTCTGACGACTCCGAGCAGTGCATTTGTGGCCAGCCTTCAGGCCTGCCTAGGCCGGCCTCCCTGCACCTCTTCAAACAGACAGATTTTTGAGGGGACCTATTTAAGGGGCTTTCTTCCCCAATGGTTCCCTAACCACTAGTGCACGTTTTTTCACTCTATTTCCTCCATTGTTGACCTTTGGAAAAGCTTGTCCCCTCTCAATCCCTCCCATGATTCTTGCATATCTTTGAGGAAAAAGTGAGAGGAGATCTAGATCTACATTTTCACCAATCCATTCCTCCTCTAAGTGAGGGGAACCTAGTTGATCTTAATCTTGGAGTTCATGCTGTTTCTCCTCCTTTGTTTTTCCTCTCTTATTCCCCCATAAGCATTTGTTTCTTTGTTGGAATTTGAGAGTGAAGGATTTGAGCACTTGTGCTCTTGACATTGCTTTGTGCATCAGTTTGTGCTTTACACGAGGATTCATGGAAGTTGAAAGTTTGTGAGCTTGTTACTATTGGGTCTTTGGACCCTAGACGCCTTTGTGGTGGTTGAGACCTCTTGTGGTCATTTGTAGCTGTTCGGGAGCCCCCAATTCATTTGTGGGTGTGTGCCCCGGATCGTTGTTGTAAAGGCTCCGGATTCCGCCTTGAAGGATTCCGATAGTGGAAGGTGAACCAATCCTTTGTGGTGCGGTTCATCGGAGAATATGGTGAGCCTTTGTGGCGTTGAGATCGACCTTTGTGGTGCCTCACACCTCTCCAACGAGACGTACTCCCCTAAAAAGGAGAAACTCGAGAATACATCTTCGTCTCCGTGTGACTCGGTTATTTCTATACCCGAGCCTTTTACTTATGCACTTTACATTGTGATAGCCTTCGTGCTTGAAGTATTCTATATTTCTATCACCTTGTTGCTTGTATAGCTTAGCATAAGTTGTTGGTGCACATAGGTGAGCCTAGTATATTTAGTTTGTTGGCTTGTTAATTTAAACACCTAGTTTTATTCCGCAATTATCAAACCTAAACCGGAAAAGTTTTAATCGCCTATTCACCCCCTCTAGGCGACATCCTTGTCCTTTCAAGTCTCTCGGAGGTGCTCATAGGGGTAGGGTGTGCGTGCATGCGTTCATAGGGGTGAGTGTGTGCATTTGTATGTGAGCGTCTGCGTTTGTACTGTGTTTCGCAAAAAAAAAGTCTGTTTTTTTAACGGGGTTAAGAGCATCTCTAGCAGATCCTGTAAATTTCTGACCATAAAACTCATATACGGTATGGAAATCGTAAAACTATTTTAAGGGCTGAAAACCGTCCGGGCATAACAGATTCCGTAAACGAAACCCTAAATCGGAATATTCGTATTTACGGTTTATACGTTTACGCGATATGTTCGGTACAGTAGGACTCGAGGTACCGCAAAACGGTTTCTTGGTTTCTTCTATACCTTATATTTGTCACTTTGGGCCATAAAAAGATGATAAAACAACAACATAAATTCAAATTTATTAAAATTCAACATCAAACAATACAAGAATAATCTATTACAACAATCGTTCAAATACAAATAATTAAACAAATAATGAATGGTCTGGAAGGGAAAGAATAGTTCATCACACATGAATAAACCTAATAAATTGGGAGACTAGGAGCTCCTCCCATACAACTGCCAATGATGCTCCATGAGATCAATCTGAAACTGCTGGTGAGTCTCGGCATGCTCAAGCTGCCGGTATGTCTCAAGAAATGGTTGGATCTTGTATGGGTTTCTCAAAGGTTCACACTAATCAAACATGCCTTCATGATATTGTCGAGGGATTTCTTATCCCAGAAACGAGAAGGACCTCAAACAATTGCAAATCTAGCTTGCAAAACACTAAAGGCCCTCTCAATATCATTTCAGCATGCTTCTTGTGCCTGGGCAAAAACAGATTGTTTCTTACCATCCAGATGTTGGATGGTTTCACAAATGTGGACCAAGAGGGGTAGATGACGTCGACTAGGTAATAGCCCATGGTATAGTCATGTCCGTTGACGGTGTAGTTGCAAGCCGTGGCATCTCCAGTAGCAAGCCTAGAAAAAGATGAGATCTCTGCAGCACATTGATGTCATTGAGTGAACCTGGCAACCCAAAAAAGTAATGCCAAATCCACAAGTCCTCTGATGCCACTGCTTCAAGCACAATTGTTAAATCATGGTGATGGCCGATGTACTGACCATGCCAAGAAGAAGGGCAGTTCTCCCCCCTCCAGTGCTTGCAATCAACACTGCAAAGCTTCATTCTGCACCATCAGCCTCTTGGTGTCCTCCTCGTTAGGAGCTCGGAGGTACTCTTCACCAAAAAGCCGGATGATCACCTTGGCAAAAAATGTGCACGGACTTGAGCACAGTATCTTCACCAATGCGGAGATACTCGTCGGTGTAGTCTGCTAGGATGACATATGCAATCACTCGCATGGCGCCCAAGATCTTTTGATAGGCGCTAAATCCAAGGAAGTCGGCGGCGTTCCTTCGGCGGGTGAAAAACTTGCAACTGGCCTCACAAGTTTCGACTATGCGCATGAACAAACCCCTACACACATTCGATATCTCCTATGGAAGAGATGAGGCGGATAGGTAGGTACCTCGACGAAGTAATCTTTCATGAGCATTTCGTTGCCCATAGCTCGGTTCCGCAGGATACAAAGCTGCCCCACGGTGGATCCCCTCCACTTTATTTTTGGCTCCCTCTCAAACTCCTTCACGACGAGCTGCAGCACATCGCCGTCATCCTCCTCTTCGGACGACGAAGAATCATCGAAAAAATTGCTATGACGGGGTCATAGTGGAGAACGAACTCATTAAACGTGAAATTAAGCTCTGGAACAGAGTGGAATCGATTCCTAAACTACAAGTGCGAACAAATCCAGCAATTTTTACCTTCAAAGCCGCGGGATCGGAGGCGATATCCCTGGGCACCGCGGGCGGCGGACGAGATGGGTCCGGGAGACGGGCCGGTGACGCGGAGAGGGAGTCCTGGGCGCTGGAGTGGCGGCGGAGCGGCGGGGGAGCAGCTAGGACGCTCCGGTGCGGTTTCCCCTCTTTCCCATCACGGATCCAGAGCGTGAAAGCTTGGCTAGGAGCGGAACGGGAGTGGCGGGGGGGGGGGGGGGGTGCAGTCAGCCTCTAGAGAGCTTGATGAGGGCCGGGAATGGAGCAGCGCATGGCGGGGGGCGGAGGCGCGGACGGGAAATGGTGGAGGCGAGCGAAATCGCCGGACGGGAGGTGGCGCGGGATTTCGAAGCAGAAGCTAAATATTCAGCCCGCCAACGCCTCGCACGAAATGAGGGGCATTGGAAAAATCAGATCCAAAACGCTATATCTAAGGTTTTCTCGGATCCATTTACTGGGAACCTTAAAAAAAGTTAAGGGTCGGGCAAAAATAAGGGAACTGCTCGGGTTGCCATTTTCGTCCGAACACGTAAATAACAGTTATTTTAGGGGTCCGGGCGTTTTACGCTCTAAATCCGTTTTCTTTTAACCCAGGTGCTCCTTAGTTATGGATCTAGTAAAAAAAAAAGGTGCTCCTTAGTCTAAAGCCCAACGCAGCCCATTGGGCGTCAGCCCAGCCCAGCCCACGGAGGGAAGCGAGACCTTAAGACCCCAGCAGGGAAAACTCAACTCGATTCTTCCTTCCCAAACCCTCCTCGCTCTCCCCGACCGCCGCCTCTCCCCACCCACGCCAAGAGAACCCCGCGCCGCCGGCCATGGCGGAGGAGGGACGCAGCAGCTGGACTTCGTCCGCGAGACGGTGCTGAAGAAGCGGAAGGTGAACGAGGACTGGGCCATCAAGAACCGGGAGCGCAAGGCGGCCAAGAGGCAGCGCCGCCGCAACGACGCCAAGGGCGCCATCAAGCGGCCCGAGGAGTTCGTCAGGGAGTTCCGCAACAAGGAGCTCGACCTCATGCGCATGCGGACGCGACTCAGGGTCCGCAAGCTGCGCCCCGCAGAGGCCGTCGACGCCAAGCTCATCTTCGCCATCCGCATCCCAGGGTCAGTATATAGCTACCACCCGAGATTCTTGCTTGCTTTCTTTTCTTTGGCTGGTGATGATTGGTGCCTCGATGTTTAATACTAACATCGGCCTTTTGTGCGTGTGTGATTTTGCAGCACGACGGACGTGCACCCGGACATCAGGAAGATCTTGGCCAGGCTAAGGCTCACGCAGGTCCTCACCGGTGTCTTCCTCAGGGCCACCGAGGCGAATCTCAAGAGGCTTGCGGCTGTTGACCTGTTTGGCACATATGGGTAACTCCATTGCGCTGCTTGAAATGCAACTTGATCCATTGTTTTATTACTACTTGTTGCTTGCGGTGATTAAATTATGTTAATTGGATAGGTTCCCGAATTTGAAGAATGTGAAGGAGCTTATTTACAAGAAGGGTCGTGGGTTTTTCGACAAGGAGCCTTTCCCACTTACCAGCAATGATCTAATTGAGAAGGTATTACATTCTGTAACGTCTTCTGAGATTTAGGATTCAGGCGTTCGTCTATAAAGCTTTCTGAGGACATTAGTTAATTTTGTAGATGGCGTACCGAACAATAAGCATTTGAAGTATAATTAATAACATAGTTGTTGTCTTTTTCTGTTAGTTTTATCTAGCCACTTCCACCTTTTGGTATGAAACTTGAATCCCTTCAGTGTCCAATTCTGAAGATATAATATGTGTTAGGTGCAGATGCTCTAAACTTAAGCATTTGAAGTATAATCAATAAGGCATGTCTATGTCTTTTGGTTTTATCTAGCCACTTCCACCATTACTATGAAACTTGAATCACTTCAGTGTCCAATTCTGAACAAAAAATGTTTGCTAGGTGTAGATGCTCCCAAACTTAACACGCTACAACACCTCAGTTTGAATAATCATCTTCATTTCTACGTGCATTCCTGTGGCGGAACTATTTTGTGAATTGTTTCTCAGGATTTTGTAATGGACACTAAACATGTATGCTTTGCTAATAAAACAGGCTCTAGGAGAACACGGTGTCATATGTTTGGAAGACGTCGTGCATGAGATCTCTACTGTCGGGCCACACTTCAGAGAAACGGCGAGCTTCCTCATGCCCTTCAAGCTCAAGTGTCCAGATAGGAGGCTGCAGATGAAGAAGAAACCCTTCAAGGCTGGTGGCGACACAGGCAACCGTGGGGATAAGATCAACGAACTAATCCAGAAGCTGAACTGAGGACGTCTCCACTCGTTATCTGCAAACAAGTGATGGATCCGTTACCTTATCTGTTTTGTAATAGCATAGCTGAATGTACCCTTGTTTTTGAAACCCTACCCGATAGTTTGGGATCATATCGTGAAATAGCAGAAACTGTTCTCACCCCTGGTCATGTGCTGTGTCCCGAGCTTGTTCTGAGCTTTACCGGAACTACTCATGTTTGCTTGCGCTTACAATGTTTGCTTGCGCTTGTTGATTTTGCTTGGTTGAGATGTGAAGTTTGATGATAGTGCAGTCAAAATGATTTGATATGGGTCTCTGGTTTTTTTGTCAGATAAACTTGTGCTGCATTTACCTTATTGGTATAAATTGTTGTAAGTAAAATCTGGCAAGCAGCAAAGCTGCATCCGTGTGCACGGTTGCCATTGCCGTCGGTAGCCGGCGATCTGCGGCGTATCCGCCGCTCGTTGGCTGCACGCTGCTCACAGTTTCGACCCACCCCTACCTGGTTGCATCTTCGTGCCTTCGTGGCCTCAACCATTTCAGAACGAAACCCTCAGTCGCCTCTGCTCTCCACCTACCGCAGGCGGAAGGTGCCCTCGTTGCGCGGCGGCTGCGGGGAGAATGACATCGGCGCCGGTGTTCGTGAGGCTGGCCGGGATCCGACCCCTCGCAGAGTCCGGCCGCTACAAGGCAAGCTCCCCGCGCCCCCTATCCTCTTCACACAGACTCGCCGCTTGTTTTGCTCACCCTGCCAGTAGCAGCCCCACTAGGACCCCCCCATGGATTGGGATTCAAGGGAATTCGGAATTTCAGCTAGAAATTGGGGGACAACTTGGTTCCTCTGCGCATGGCTTCCGGTTGTGTTCATCATGTAGAACACCCGTGCATGCATCCTTACCATTTGCTCACAGCTGAGTTTGTCTGGCAGGCATGGTTCCTGGACCAGTTTGGTGTTCTTCATGACGGGAAGAAACCCTACCCTGGCGCCATTGTGGCATGTATGTTGACCCAGATACTGTAGTTTATTATTTGTGCACATTGCCATTGCTTCTCTGTGCTGCAACGTGAGTGAGTTATGGATGTTACAGTGGAGAAACTCGCCGGGAATGGCGCTAAGATGGTGATAATCAGCAACTCTTCGAGGCGGTCGTCGGTGACCATGGATAAGCTGAAGAGCCTTGGGTTTGACACATCTTGTTTCCTTGGAGCGATCACTAGCGGGGAACTCACGCATCAGTACCTTCAGAAGTAAGCTTCATGCTGATGTTTCTTCTGCTTTTATTTTTATGGAACTCACTCAGAAACTTATTGTGAACTTCAAATTGATTTTGTAAAAATAGGAGGGATGACCCATGGTTTGCGGCTCTTGGAAGGAAGTGTATCCATCTCACATGGGGCAGTCGAGGGGCAATTTCTCTGGAGGTTTGTTGTCCTGTTATTTTTCTGTAACATATGTTTCTTTTAATGAGTATTAGCATCGAATTTTGTATGTCATGTTCTTATTAAATGTCTGAGGTCACCTAAGATACTCCATCCGTCCCACAACACAATATAAGATGTTACTGCAACCAATATATGAGTATATTGGCTGTAATAGCATCTTATATTATGGGACGGAGGGAGTATATGGGTAAAGTATTATGAATGGGAAGCACGGAATGTCAAAATGCATTTGGATTCCATGGCAAATTATTTCTTGTTGTTGTTTATCAAATCTGTTAGTTGTATTAGCAATAAAAATGTATTTGACCTAATCATTATTATTTCTACTCTCCTATTAGGGCCTTGGTTTGCAAGTTGTGAGCAATGTTAATGATGCAGAGTTTATACTAGTCCATGGCACTGAAGCCCTGGGCTTACCTTCAGGTGATCCGCTTCCCAGAAGCCTTGAGGAGCTTGAGCAGGTTCTAGTGCTTGGTAATGAAAAACGACTCCCGATGGTGGTAGCTAATCCAGATTATGTCACTGTTGAAGCTCGAGAGCTGCGTGTCATGCCTGGTGGGTTAATTTATTTGATGACACTAATTATTTTTTCCGGTAAAGGGAAATTTATATATTAATATCAAGAAGATATACGCTGATTATTTAACAGTTACTTTGTACTAGATAACACATAACATAGTAGCTTAACTCGTCAATCGATCTTGTTGGCTACCCTACACTCCAAATTAGACATCCCTTATTTCTGAGATAGGATGGAAATATGACTACCTTTTACAGTGCCAACTGCAACTGATGGTTGTCATAGAACATAAATGCTCAATCTTTTAATCTTTTAGGCACTCTGGCAGCAAAATATGAGAGTCTTGGCGGTGAAGTAAAGTGGATGGGAAAGCCTGATAAGGTAATACATGACATGTCTACATTTTCTAGATTAATCAAATTATTGGCCTACTTGAACATGGTACAAAGTTGAAATGGCGTTCACGCAATGGTGTGTGTGAACTTGTGATTGCAACTGTAGTTGATTGCTTGATCTTAACAGCCTTCTCTCAGTATTTTATTTTTCGGTGGCAACTGACCTTGCAAGGTACTCATATGCTGCTGCTTTCTCAGGTTATATATACATCAGCAATGTATGTAGCAGGTGTTGAAGCCCACGAATGTATCACCGTGGGGGATTCGCTGCATCACGACATCAAAGGCGCAAACAGAGCAAGAATGGCATCTGCGTTCGTCACCGGAGGGATCCATGCGGCTGAACTTGGACTCACTGAATTCGGGAAACTGCTGGAGATAATACCGTCAGTGAATTGTGTTGCAAGCATAGCTCATACCCATCTTATGTTTTGCCTTCATTTACATGGTAGAAACACGGTCTGTATTTACCTATTAGCATTTACAATGGAAAGCGGTCTAGTATAATGATACTCTGTTGAATTGTCGTTGTGATGACCGCGGAGGTGTTGCTGGGCTGAGCTAATTTATTATGTTTTTTTTGAATTAAAATCTCTGTTGATCTGATTAATAGGAACTGCATGCAATTATGTATGGAGGAATCCTCTGTGAGTTATTTATATGCTTTATCGAGCTATATTTTTTTTGTAATTTTCAGTTTTTTTGTCTTAAAGAATGTACCTGTATGCTTGTACTCAGTCAAAGTACATTTTTGTGAGATTTCTTTTGCCAGTTTATTTTTACAGAGAAAGAAATGTAAATAGCCAAGTGTGAAAGCAAGATGTAAATCATCATTTTGATGCAGAGTCTCGGGCTATGCTTCCATTTTGGGAAAAAAATCCTTTTGGTTTTCTCCCTGTCTTGTTGTCTTCGTCTTTCCAATTTGGGGTAATTTCTTGGCTGTGCCGTGCTCTGTTGAAGGACGGCTAGAGGTGCGGTCTGGTTTTTCGGTCTGATTTTGGTGCTGCTTGTTGTGTAGCCGGCGGGACTGCTGGATGTGATGGCGGTGGCCGTCTCCCTGGTGTGGCGTTTGGAGGGGCGCGTTACGCGTGCTGGTGTGTCGCGTGAGGAGCTGCTGGTCAGAGGCTGGTCTGTTTTACTCTTGGTTTGCAAATTCAGGCTCGTAGAGGGGCGGCATTGCTTTGTTTGCCAGATTTGGCGGCTCCTTTCTGTTTTAGGAGAGCCAAGGTAGTCACAGACTCACAGATAACTCGTAAGTCAAGTTAACTGGCCAAGCCGATTTGAAAAAAATATGCATACAATAGATGATTATACAAAACAATAAATCAACAATTTATCATGTAACTATTATAAAAGAATGTCAATGGCTCGACCGACTAGAAATAATTATTTCTGAACAATCGCTTAGAATATTAAGATACATTTTTTTAGTTCACTTCACTACCTACTGAATCCTGAAGTCAGATTCTCGACAGTGATGAACGAGTAACAGAACAGCTATTATAATCTCGATTGCTGTTTTCTCCTGCGTAGGAACAAGCAGTCGACAACATCCAGTCCAAATGGAACCCAACACCTCTTGTTCCACTTTTCCAAAATTCCAAATTGTGGCACAGGAGACAGCATGAACGGATCACGCCGCAACAGAAACAAGTTATGCACCGAAGCACAAAACAAGAAAGGCCAAAAGCTAACAAATTCAGCATGGACAAAAGGTGCAACAGAAGTCACACGATATCCAAGCCCAGCCAGATGGTCTAGACTCTACAGTTCATAAGCTATACATCACGGATTCTACAACGCTCCTCCGAGCAGAATTGGCACAACATGCTCATGCAAAAGAAATGGAAACATCGCGCAGCATATACGCTTAAGCCTTGCATTTATAACTAGCATGCAAAAAAGCAAGGGAAAAAGTCCACCGACGATATAAAAAACAGCTTAACCCTTGCATTTCTGAATAGCCAAGGGATGGCAGATCCACCGAGAACACAAATCTTCTCACCTTACTCGAAACTGAAGCCTGTACACAAATGAAAAGACGATGTAAGAGTTTGGTGTATCTGCAACTCTGTATTGACAAAAATCTCAGTTACAAGACAATGAAAACGAAGATACTGGAACAGAGTTCGGTAAGTATGAAGGAGATTTACTTTACCAAGTGCAACTTATATTGACATGAATTTGAGCACAAACTTTGGTTATAACTGATACGGCCATTTCTGTCTGTTAATCTAACAAAAAACATCTGACTAACCTGCTCCCAAAAGAGAATACAGAAAATGACACACGTAACTTCATGGCAAACGAAATGTGAAACAAACAAACGAGATATACACTACTACACATGTTATGTGTTATTTAAACTTAATACTTTACAGACAAGTCTTTAAAAAAGACGAATAATTTAGTGCCAGAATGATAAGGAAACCGAGTGCCAAATAATTTTCCCATAAGGGCAAGGAGCTGTTCAGATCTAACGAGCCTATAAGAATTATTATTGATTAGCACTAACTGTTCGATAACATAATAAGTCAAACTATCATATTGCTGTGAATATTTCAGTTTTTATTCAGAGCTAATCAACATGTGAAGATATTGTATTGAACGAAATGATAAAGACTTTATTCGGAACTAATAAATGGCTTTATATTGTTTTTTATTTTGGCGCCTCACCAGACGCAGTCAAGATTTTCATGACTAAAATAATTTGGTACCCCTATAAATTGTCCTTGCTACATAAATCAGAAGTTTCTTCTTCACTGCTTACTTTTAGTTTCCCCACATATGAAAGCTAATTTCAGAATATAAGGAGCATCTACGTGTTATAGTTAGCTTACATATGTTACTTGCAGACAGGAATTTCAAAACTTTGAGAATTCTCTTGTCGACCACATTACACTTGACTTCAACTATGTTAAGGTGCTCGGATATTGCAGATGATCGCTCCATTGAACTGTAGCGGCCTTTTATTTCCACTTCATGATTTAGTCCCTACGGTAAGAAAAGAACATTTAACTAACATGGATAATCGATAATAACTTTAACATTGCAGCAATTGCCAAATTAGAAGATTTATACCTCGGAACAAAGTTGAAGAGTGAGCTTCTCTAGAACTGGTGAGTTTTTCAGAATGCAAGCTAGTGGATCCAAATGAGGAGACTCGCACCAGTACTCATTGAGAAACAAAGTCTTTAGCTTGCTAAATGTAGGGCAGTGCTTCAAATCTCTTGTGAAAATGAACTGGAAAGAAAATACAAAAATTAAAGAAATTAATTAGAATGCAAGATGATGATCTAAGACCACCCCCTCCCAATTGATGGTGATGCATATGTAATCTGTTTATTGCCTATTTCCAGCAACAACGTAGATAGTGGAACACAAAAAAAGACCGGAGTCATACCAGTCTACTTGCAGATAGCAACTTGAGGTGTTTAGCACTTGAGATACCACCCAGAAGCACACAATCGCTGCTGTAATCGTCATTATTAGGAGCACAATTCCCACATGCATTATTATTATCTCCACAGAGAGCACCGGAGTAATAATTTAAACAGATATCATGGCAGTCTCGTCAAGCTCAATGTACGCAGTCTCTAGCAACACCATGTTTTCAAGAAAAGGTATTTTACCCCGAAAGCCATCTATTTTCACAGATACCAGGCCCGGAGTAGAAACACGGATCCGACAATCAAAGTCGGACCAGCAATCAGTGATGCTCAAATGCTTCAGAGAACGCGACGATACCTTACCAGCCCAGATGCTGCAATTAGCCATCTTCAAGTCCTCCAATGCAGGGCAGCTAGCAAAATCAAGAAAGGTTTCTTGTAGGGTTACAGAATCAAGGTGTAATGTTGTCAGATGGCGAGAGACTGGCAGGTCATCTAAGTAGAGATCACGATCCCAGTTATTAAGGGTGAGCACCCGAACTTTGCACATCACGGAAAAACGGATCCATAGGTTCACATAGTGCTGAACATCATCGTCCGAGGCGACACTGATCGTGATATCAACAGTGTCTAGGTCAGTGCGCTCACGCAGGATCAGCAGATGTTCCACAAACTTCCGGAGGCGTTGGAAATCGAAATGATCATCATCGTCAATGCGCAGGCCTGTGGTGGACCTCCAGAGGTGGCGCCACCGCCGGGCGAGCACACAGGTCTGCACGGCCTCCTGCGCTGGGAGGAAGGAGAGCACGTGGTGGAGGATACTGTCAGGGAGGGCGCCGATGCAGTCGACGTCTATCACTGGCGCCGCGAGGTTGGACTTCATCTTTCGAGGAGGCATTCCGTCGAACAGGCAGCGGGCGTTGTCGGCGCTGCGAGACAAGAAACAATCAGACGACGAGAGGGTGGAGAGAATGTGATGGGATAGAAGAGTGAAGAGACATATGCATATTTTCAGGAAAGTTCATAAAACGAGGGTCGAGGAAAGGTTTCAGGACTTGCTTGCAGTAATCTAAAGGAATTGCACCGATCATTTTTCATAAAACTTTATGGTGGACAGTGTTTAGAAATATATAAATAGCACAAAGATTTAATTTCTCAAAAAATCTCTTAAAACTAAATAGGAATAGTACTAAAGATTTAGATCCAATCCTCTGTATGAAAGGAGCACTATGAAAATTTCCACGTGATTTGCATATGCCAATCAATGGTTGGAAGACGACAGGTTGGATGGAATGAAGCGATGGAATTCCATGGTCTAAACATGCAGTAGTTAACCCACGATGTGACCTCACCAGGTGGGCAGGTGGAAGCAAATCCTATATAAAACTCTTTTCTCACAGTCACAATGCATTTGGTTGAATTCAACTGAACTGAACTATCCAGTTCACATCTCAAAAGAAAAAGATAAAACATGATCTGGTATTCGACAAAGACCAATTGACCTGCTACTACCATCGCCTTTAGAATGCCGTTTATAAAGTGGTGAAGATAACAAGGCATATCAGCATAGATATGATCAGCAAGCACTGCTCCTTTTAGGCCGTTTGGTCGCGCGCCCACAACTATATGTGTTGACTCCGTTGACCTGGTAGCCTAGGCGAGCCCCCATTGACCAGCCGTGGAAAAGTCAGGCCTGCGGTTTATATATTCATGCACACTTGATTTGATGGGGTCCTAAGCTAGAATGTATAGCTGGGCACGTACTATAAAAGAATTGCAGGCGGCGTTAGGTGCTAATCTGACGCACCCTGCATCTCCATGGCCGGCCTCCATCTCCATTACTGGCTGAGGCCGGGGTAGGTGCTCGTCTTGCACGGAGGGGACATCGGCACATGATGCGGCGGGCCAGACATGATTCATTCAGCCATGTTTTATTTTTATTTTTTATCTAGCCATGATTGCATGTTTGAAAGATATTCCTTTTGAGGGCACCAGGAACAGATATACTCTCACTTCAATGGAAAGATTATCTGTAATTTAACTCCTTATCTATTTGTAATAAAGTTCCGATCTCTCTGCACGAATGAGGTGGCTTCAGTGAGATTTTGGTGTCACCATGTTGATCAGTTTCGACTCACCAGCTGCTTCACTCTGAACTTGCAAGTGAAGAGACAAGGAGGGCACTTCAAAGTTTCTAAGTTCCTATTGCCTGGAACAAAATAATTTTGAAAGAAAACATCACCGGATGATATTTATCAGAATCTTTAGGAAATCCAGTTTAGGATCTTTTGGTATTACTAGCAAAAATGCCGTGCGTTGCAACGGGTTATTTTTGTTAAATACTTTTAAGGCCGTGTAGACAAAGAGTGAATTGCCGCACGTTAAACCTGGAGTCCACTTAACCTCTAAACCAAAAGAGCTTTTTAGTGAACAGAAGAGAACTACAGATATCAAATCTCACCTTGGTTTATCAGACTTGGAGAAGTGCTTGTTTGCAGCTTGTTCTCCTGGTGTCCGTGCGAGAGTTTAGGGGAGAAGGCGAGGTGGCCAAAGTCGACTCCCGGACCGATGACGGTGGGACTCCCTTGGCAGCCCAGAGCGTATCATCGGCGTGCCGAGAGGCAACAGTGGCAATGTGTCTGGTGACGGTTGAAACGGGTGGCCGGTGCTCGGGGTGACGAAACGTACCAGGAAGCCAAGCTCGGTGCTGCGTCCTTCGGTACAGCGACAGCGACGGAGGCTGTGCTGTCGGCGCAGGTCGGCAAGGAAGTGCATCGCCCACGCAGGCTGATCAAATATCTGGCTGTCTCTCGGGTAGAACGCGGAGCAGACGGCCTCGAGCGCCTCCACATTGCTTCTTACACCTTTGTACGACCAATTACAGAAGAGGTCTAACAATTTGTAATCAAGGTCTCAATATGTTACAAATTGCAAAAAAAAATTGAACAATAAAATTCAGGACTGCATTTTAGGGCTCATATATTGATCTTTTAGTAAATTCAAGCATAATAGAATAAACACTGAATTTAAAAAGTTTACTTCCATATCTTCAAGCATAGACAAAACAAAATCATGTTCACGGCAAAGAAGTTAAAATAAAGCAGTTTAATTTGTTTTCAGTCCAAAAGCCTTCTTATCACAAAATAATACGTAATCTCGTGAAAAGAAGCATAAGACCAAAACTGAGAAGTAATACAGAAAAAAAAGGATGAAGAAGTACTAGAATCACATGTCATGCAGACGAAATAACAAACTAATGGACAAGGGAGCAGAGCCAATCATGCATTTTGGAAGGCAACATTCACCGGGGACGCTGATTATCCCAGATAAAAGCCTTACGACCGCCTCCTTCCTCATTTATCCCACTTGGTCTAACAAGCTCGAGCTCAACAGAGCCCATATCTCCAAGTGAAAGATGTGCCATGTACAACCAAACGAAAGTGAGAAACTCCCCTCCTGTGCTAAGCTGCTTTGCGTGCTCCTCTCCATGGGATTTTCCGGCGACGTAGAGTAGAATCATTGCCCATGCATACGCAAGAAATTCCAATGATCCATGACAAAGACGTTCACCTTGAAAAACAAAGCCCGCGAGCAGAGCTGGGCTACTTGGTGCATAGAGGTATTGATCCGTAGCTAGTTTGTCCAGAAACTGTTCCTTTGTCCAACCAATAGAACTAGCATCGGCCACCCTCTCCGAAGCTTCCTTCAGTATATCACTTATGTTGCTGCTGGCCATGGGGAGCATGGCAGGATGCAGAACCAACAGGTAAATCATGTATTCAGATATTCTCCTGCATGTATCCATAAGCTGCCGTGTCTTATCCGTGATGTCGCAACTAGTCCCCGAGTGAATCATGTACCGGTGCAGGAATATGTCTGTGTAGACGTGTAGGAATAGGATGGCTTCCTCAAAGGGTCTCTGCAGTATTGTGTCCAATGCTGGACCAAGACCTGGTGATGGGCTTGTACCACCACTAAGCAACCCAGGATGATGCTTAGTTTCAAAGATGACATTCTTGATCTCTGCTTTGATCTGCACGTTCTTGGTGTGCCGGAAGTTGCGCCAGAGCTCCTTGGCTCCAACCAGATTCATCATTTTCCCAATCATCGACTCAGAGAAGCAGGAATTCAAAAAATTGTATTGCCCCATGGAATTTGACCACTGTGGCCTTGACTCTGGTTGTAGGCTCTTGAAAATAGACCAAGCCACACGTGCAAGCCTCCGGCACTTGCAGGATTCCAAGAATGCCCATGTACATGGGACATCATTACCATCAAGAAGACGGCACAAACTTCAGTGCAGAATGCTCCAACGAACAATGCATAGGTTATTGCAACATCAACTCTACTATAATACCTTTGCTTGTTACCCACAAGGAAGAGCACAAAAGCAACTACCAGTGAAATGTGGGTGAGACATCGGAGTATGGCCCCAAGCCATGTTCGAACCACCCTTGCCTTGGTGTAGAGATTGTCATACATAATCCCTAGCTCAATCTCCAGAATTTTGAATATATGCTGCCCATCTGCTGATACTTGAAAAACATTACCAGCAGTAAATGCTCTCTGTATGCTACCTTCCATTTTAGCAAGCTTGCGACCAATAAATAGATTTCTGACACCTGGCGCACTAGAAAGAGCATACTTCACAATTGTCAGATAGTCCAATTCCAGCTCGCCTTCTAGATCAGGAAATTGACCTGTTTTCACATAAGTAGAATCATCATCCCTAAGGGCCTTTCGGCTTGCGTACTTGAGAGCCCATGTCCGCTCTACGTACTTGATGATTCCAGCCACAAAGACAAATATGGCTGGGATCAGAAACTGGCTGTGTGCTGATGACTTCCAAAACACGTACAAGGCCAAGCCAACTTGGGTCAGTAGATTGAGCATGTGCCTCAGCCATAACTCATTGTCCTCGATGGAGAAAGCGGTGATGGTATCTTGCCCACCGAGATGAATGAGGAGGAAAGGCGTCCAAAAAAAGGAGAGCCGGTGCATTTCTCCAGCTCCAGGCACATCACTTTCATGTCGTGAAAGCTGGCCAAGAGCATAGACTGCGACCAGGTCAGATAGCAAGTAAGCCAACCAAATGAGAAGCCTTAGTCCTGAGTTAGTGCTGCACCGCCGGAGGCCACCAGAAAAGAACATGAAGAGCTGTAGCGTGAAGCTTAGGAGCACCAGTAGCTGTAGTTCCCAGTCATTCCATAGTTGCATCAGCATCGCCATCTTTAGAATTAACAGTGTGGTTTCCTCAATCCTGTATATATATATATATACATGTCACTATGTATGTCAGCTTATTATGTTACAACATCACGACCAGTATTTATAACCTTAATCGCTTTCCTATGATCATAATTTGGAACTAGTTAGGGTTAACATTATGCTCCACTCTGCAACGGAACTTCATAGGACAAAACAGTGCAGCGAAATTAAATTGTTTTCCTAGTTTACAAGTACAAGGATCACATGAAGTACAAATCTCTCTTAAATGCCCAAAGGGAGAGGTGGAATCGGATTTCGTGACATTAGCCTATTCAACCAGGCTCTACTGTCCAGACAGGCATGGCGACTCGTGCAACGCCCCAATAGTCTGTGCGCTTGAGTCCTAAAAGCAAAGTACTACCCACGAGGAAACCTCCTAGATGCTGTCTTCACAGCGGACGCATCCCCGGCGTGGAGAGGGATCGAATTTGGGCTCGAACTGCTGAAGAAAGGAATCATTAACAGAGTGGGCAATGGCAGAAATATCCAATTCTCCCGTGACAACTGGATTCCGAGAGAAAATGGACTTAAGATAACCGGCATGAAAAAGAACTCCAGGGGTAGATGGGTCAACCAACTATTATACCCTGACTTCAAGGAGTGGAACGAGCGTCTGATACGGGAGATCTTCCACGAATATGATTTAGATTGATATTGTCCACAAAATACATTTCTAACATTAATATATGTATAGGTACTCCAAAACAATTTGTGAACAACAATTTTCCTAACCTAGTTTGAATTTTCCCCAATTTAGATGCAAAATTGAGAACAAGAAAGGCAAAATTAGAACACAAGATTACCTTAGGGAGAGGGAGAGAAGGTTCAGCAGTGGGGAAGCTCGAAGGAGTGAGGAGCTGGGCAGCTAGCAGCTAGGCCGACGCGTCACTGCCCAGAAAATCGAGTTGGGCTGATGGTTGCTGCTCACCACGGACGGCGCCGTCGACCGGCTGGAGCTAAGAGCGAATATCTAGTGCTACCACCCCTTTGTGTGCTACCGTTGCTACCGTACAAAATACGTATTTTATACGTGTGAAAAAATTATACGAAAAATCGTGAGTGCTCATGAAGTATGTCACTACAACATCCCAAAGTTTCATCTCCAAATTCGAAATCCACATGGAGAAACAAAAAAGAGAAAATCAGCATGAATAGTTAAGAGAAAATCAGCATGAATAACTATTCATGCTGATTTTCTCTTTTTTGTTTCTCCATGTGGATTTCGAATTTGGAGATGAAACTTTGGGATGTTGTAGTGACATACTTCATGAGCACTCACGATTTTTCGTATAATTTTTTGACACGTATAAAATTGTTTTTTATGGTGGTAGCATTTGTAGCATGCAAACACATGGTAGCACTAGATATTCTCTCCACAAGCCAAATCCTTTATACCGGCCCAGCAGCGGCGCTGGACGGCCGCGCCGCAGCTGGGCCGGTCCATCTCACGTTTTACTTTTTTCTTCTCTGTTTCTTTTTCATTTTCGTTTCTTTTTCTGTTTTTCTTTTTCTTCTGTTTTCCATTCGTTCTTATTTTCGTTTTTCTTTTGAAAAATTCAAATTAGAATTAAATTTTTGTTCAGATTTAAATTTCGTTCATTTCAAAATTTGTTCAAATTCAAAATTTGTTCATTTTCAAAATTTATTCAAATTCGAAATTTGTTCATTTTCAAAAATTGTTCAATACGAAATTTGTTCAAATTCAAAATTTATTCATTTTCGAAAATTGTTCAGATTCGAAATTTGTTCATTTTTAAATTTGTACAAATTAGAAAATTGTTCGTATTTGAAAATTGTTCAAATTGGAAATTTGTTCATTTTTTTAATTTGTTCATCGAAAATTGTTTTTCTATTCGTTCTTATTTTCGTTTTTCTTTTGAAAAATTCAAATTCGAATTAAAATTTTGTTCAAATTTAAATTTCGTTCATTTCAAAATTTGTTCAAATTCAAAATTTGGTCTTTTTTGAAATTTGTTCAAATTCGAAATTTGTTCATTTTAAAAAATTGTTCAATTCGTAATTTGTTCAAATTTGAAATTTGTTCATTTTCAAAATTTGTTCTTTTTGATAATTGTTCAAATTCGAAATTTGTTCATATTCGAAAATTGTTCTTTTTTGAAAATTGTTCAAATTCGAAATTTGTTATTTTTCGAAAATTGTTCAAATTCAAAATTTGTTTATATTTCGAAATTGTTCAAATTCAAATTTTGTTCATATTTGAATTTTTTTCATTTTCGATTGTTCAAATTCGAAATCATCTCATATTCGAAAATTGTTCAAATTCAAAATCTGTTCATATTCGAATTTTGTTCCATTTCAAAGCTGTTCACGTACGAAAATTGAGCAGAACGAAATAGACGAAGGGGCCGAAGCAGCAAAGAAACTAGCAGAGCGAACAGTAGCCGAAGCAGTTGGGCCGGCCCAGTTTAGGAAGCGTGTAGGCGGCGCGGGGCGCAACCGCCGCTAATGAGCGGTATAAAGGAGCGCCCGGTTCACAACGCTGCTTCAGGCCTTGGCTTAATGGGCCATATGGGCTGCAAACTGCCAGAGTATTAAGGGGTAGTAGTAAAATTGAAATTTTGCTGGGGGCCACGGCCCAGGTTGGCCCCCACGAAGCTCCGCCTGTGCACCAGCGGACACTCAAGACTGCGTGGCATGGCACTACGAGAAGAACGGCCTCTTCTCTGTTAAAAGTGCGTATAGGCTGGCGCTTGATCAAAAACACCAGCACAGTATCCATCGCAGCTCTACTTCCAATCCTAGCGGAAGCCGGTCTCTGTGGAACTTAATTTGGAGAGCGAAAATACCTCCCAAGGTTCGCATCTTTGGTTGGAGAACTGCCACTGACTCCTTGCCCACAAAGAAAAATAAAAGGAGAAGAACGCTGGAAATCAACGACACCTGCTCCATCTGTGGTAACGGGGAAGAAAATGCCTTCCATGCCATGGTTATCTGTCCCAAAGCTGCGGGGCTGCGCCATGTCATGCGTAAAGTATGGAATCTGCCACCAGAGGAGGCCTTCAGATACTCGGGCAACAACTGGCTTCTTCACCTCCTTGCCCAGACTGACGATTCAACCCGGGACAAAACCCTTCTGCTGTTGTGGAGAGCCTGGCATTGCCGGCTTTGTCTCCTTCCTCCAGTTGTACACAAACCTGGACGCCCCACCTGCCTGCAACCCCACTGACTACAAAGGTAAGAGTGTGTGCCCAAACTACACCTCACCCGCCCCTGAACTGAAGGATGACCCCACGCAATGGTGCCCCCCTCTCGTGGGATGGATCAAGCTCAACACTAACGCTGCTTTCCACTCCGGCGACGGCACGGGGGGGGGGGGGGGGGGCTGGGGCCATTGCCAGAGACAGCTTAGGCAATGTGCTGCTCGCTGCCTTCACCCCGCTTTTTCACTGCTCAAACGCCGAGGAAGCTGAAGCCAGAGCGGCCTTGTTTGGCATCAGAACCCTGGTCTACATTCCAGTCTCCAAGATCGTTATCGAACTAGATTGCACGGTGATAGCCAAAGCCCTGCGCTCAAAACCCCCAGACAGATCTGTCAACTGGACTACCATTGAGGAGTCCAAAGCCCTTTTACAGAACTACGAGGCCTCCATCTCGCATATCAAGAGGGAAGCTAATGCAGCTGCTGACTCGCTAGCTGAATTAGCCAGGACAGGGGGAATCAGGTGTTTACAAGGACCATCCCTGATCACATAAGAGAACTTACCGTGTATGATCGTGGACCCCTTCGCCCCGAGAGAAATACGCACGGGCGATTAGGGTTCCCTCGCCTCCCGTCGGCGCCGCCACCGATCTGCCTCGCTTCTGTGGCCTTCGGGCCATGGAGGCGGGGTGGATCTCGGCCCCCGTCGGCGGGAGGGCTCCGTTTTCCTGGTTTTAGGGTTAAGGTTTGGCGGGGCGGCGCTCAGGTGGTGGCGGCGGCGTCTTGTCCAATAAAGTCTCCTCGGCTTCAGCCCCATCTCGGCGGCGACGTCGAGAAGTTTGTGAGAGTGGTGTGGTTCTCGAGGATTTCTTCTGGCGGTGGCGTTCTCTGGATCGTCATGGAGCTTCATCGGCAGTTCATCCTTCTTCTTCGGCTTCGGGACGGATGTGGTCTTCTTGACCCGCTCGGCGACTTCCCGTCCACATCCAACAACGTCAGGCCGGCTCTGGGAGGAGCGACAGCGGCGGCATGCCGTCGACACGGTCTGGAGGTTGAAGACGAAGGGCATCTCAAGGATCTCGTTGTAATTTTTGTTTTTGTTGAGATGTTTTGTACGGTTCGGTGTTTCTTTTAATGCCAGGGTCCTTTTCGCAAAAAAAAAACTTACCGTGTATGATCAGAACCATCGTGATCCTATGATTATATAAAGCTCTCTGTTCTCAAAAAAAAAACTCTCTTAAATGCCCAATGAGCACACAAGATTTCGGTGTTTACCATATGACATGGTGCACCGATATTGCATTAAAGATCAAACAAGAATTCAGAAATGTAAAAGGATATTAAGAATGGACATACGAGATTTACATATGTACTTGTACAAAAAAATAGCTCATTGTGAAAATTTGAGGCACACCTGATTTAGTAGAATTGTTTTGCACCCTAGCACATCATCTATTTAAGAACTTACGATTGATGCTCCTCTCCTCTATACAGCAACAGAACTTAAGTGAGCATGAATTTCTTATCATTCAATGAGCATCTTGTATTTCATAAAAATTGGGGGTTATATAGTCCTTACGTAAGGGCCACCCTATCCAACTTTCAGGCATTAGGATACGTTTAAGGCGCTGATGATTATCATAAGAGATTCCCACCATATCATAAGATTCGCGTTCTTGAAAATCGGCACTTCTCCAAATCCAGAAGACAGACGAAATTCTAGGATTATCCTTTTGGGCAAAGACTTTTATGCAGACTTCTTCTGGATTATCTATGCCATACTGTATTCTCGTAAGATGATACACGCTAGCTAAAGATCCACCGGGTGCTACATCATAAGCACATTGGGAGCGTAAATAATTGTAACCATATACATATAAAATGACAGCAATGGAATCCCAATCCCCTGCTTTTATTTGTAAAGTCTCTATTCCTCGGTGATCAAAGCCCAAAGATCTCTGAACTACCTCATGTTTGACTAGCCAATTCGATAATCAACCCTGCTGCATTGTCTTTATCTCTCCCTCTTTGTATAAATATTTAACATTTTGGATGCAAGTTTGAAAGATTGCCCGGCTTTTCATTTTTCTACATAAAAAAGACGCACCCCTCCTAATTCACTAATTTGTAGGAAGGTACTGGACTTTTGGATTTGAAAAAAGTTTCAGAAGATATATCTAAAGTAGATGGTGATTGATAGAGCAATTCTTGTTCATAAGTTCCAGTATGAGTATTGCGCCTAACATAAAGCTTGTGACTGGTAGTAAAAAATCTATTTTTATTTTGAAATAGAGTTCGATCCTCCACTATTTCTCGCGATATCTTCTTACGAAGTTTTGTTAGGGCATCTATAACTGCCTCCGGTTTAGGTGGGCAGCTCGGCAAGTAGACATCCACAAGAATTAACTTATCAACTCCCCGAACAGTACTATAGGAATCCGTACTGAACATTCCCCCTATAGGTTGCCGTGCTCGGTGATCTCCAAACCAGCCACGGATTTACCTGAAGTGCCACTTGACCAGACCACCTTCCCATCGAAATCACGGAGGACCAGGTCCCATGCCTATTAAGCTCAATGGTGGCATTCTCCCAGACAGGACTAGCCCGGTTGGCTGACCACACAACCTGGGGTGCGGTCGCCGTGTAGTCGAAAGTACCATCACCGTCGACTTTTATAATGAGGACGGAAAATAGGAAGACATCGCAGATTCGCAGGGGGAGGCGCGGAAGAACCCAGCGGCGAAGGAGCATTCTTGCGAAGAATAAGGCAAATCTGGTGGACAGAGGATGATGAGGCGAACGGTTGTACCATCTGTGAAGGTGCCCAGCGAGAGGGAGGCTTTGTTGATCCACATCGTTGAGAGGTTGGCTCTGGGATAGTAGCCAAAGTCGGCGCCCTGCACGGCGAGCGACGATGCTGTAGCCGCAACCACAATGAAGAACAAATTTGAAGAACCCATGGTGCCTGCTGCACAAATTAGAACGCTGCAAGAAGAATCAGTTTATTTAGTTTTTGGCATATTTTCAAGCTAGGTAGTAGAAAACTGTACACGCTGCAGCGAGGGATATGGAATTATCGCACCTGAAGATATGGAGCCGACGGAGCAGATGGATGTGATCGCCGGGAAGATCCCAGCGAGAGATGCGTGGAGACTCTGTAAGTCTTCGTCTTGGTCTCTCAGCATCTCTGAGCAGCTCAGCGTAATTTATGGGCTTTCAAATGGGTCCCAGAAGGTCACGGATTGGCTGCTCAAAATCATTGCCATGAGAAATTGCTCGTCCTATGCCTGACGGAATCTTACTGTCAAGGAAGAATGCAGGTGTAGGTGGCAAGACAAGTATGTATTTTCGGAGCAAATAAAGTTGGACGGTGCTACGTAACGAACATGCCCCAGCTAACCTCCCCCGTACGGCGCCCCATTATCCTCGGTAACGATTCCCGCACGGTTTTTTTAGCGTCCGCACGGTACCAGCTGCGCGTGTCATCACGACCGCTACGCCCTGAACTACTGGGCCACTATGGCACTACCTTGTTGCTGGCCCATAACAAGCCCAGCTACCAAGTTAAAAAAAACAGCTGCCACCCTCCTTCCCTAAAACCTGCTGGTCCTCACGCCACGGAACGCAGACAAAATGAAACAGATAAAGATCACCTCGCTATGAACAGGATCCGTCTTCGAAAAAATAACTACATGTATGAATCACATAGCACAAACTTACCAGGTTTTCTGTAACCAAAAATCCCAAGTAAAAGAGAACTTTTCACCCTTCCTGAACTAACGATCCCAGGCAAAAAAGAGCACTAGCTGTACAAATATAGAGACACCATATGCACACCATCTGATAAGTTTTACATCACCGAACCATAGAGCAATACGGTTGCCAAATAATCCACACTTGATTGCCAAATAAACTACACATGGTTTTTGGGCTTTAGACAAGGCATATTTATTACACATGATTGCCCAATAAACTATACATGATTACCAAATAAACATCACGTGGCTGCCGAA
Organism: Poa pratensis; assembly: GCA_947311845.1. Lineage (NCBI taxonomy): Eukaryota > Viridiplantae > Streptophyta > Magnoliopsida > Poales > Poaceae > Poa > Poa pratensis. The sequence goes on from CAMZMU010000094.1 coordinate 31,133,115, forward strand.
GTTTAGACGAGTGACATTTTTCAGATAAAGAAGAAAATACAGTTGCCAAAATATCTATACATGGTTGCCAAATAAACTATACATGATTGCCAAATAAACTGCACGTGGTTGCCGGAGTTTAGACAAAGCAAATTGCAAGATAAGTATAAAATACACTTGCCAAAATAACTACACATGATTTCCAAATAAACTATACATGATTACCAAATATACCGAATGTGGTTGCCGGAGTTTAGACGATGTGTATCCGTTAGGGAAATAAAAAAAATAAGTTTCCAGAATAGCTACACATGATTGCCAAATAAACTGTACATGATTTGCCGAATAAGCAACACATGGTTGCCAGGGTTTAGAAAATGTGTATTTGTCAAGAAAATATACAACAGTTGCCAAAATAACTATACATGATTGCCAGGTAAACTATAGGTGATTACCAAATGAACTGCATATGGTTGCCGGGATTTAGACAATGCACATTTGCCAAAAAAAAGTATAGTTGCAAAAATAACTATACATTGTTGCCAAATAAATTCTACGTGATTGCCAAATAAACCATACATGGTTGTAAGGTTCAAACCACAGGTTATGAATATGCTTGTATTTTAAACGAGATAGACTATGGAACATACAGAGAGAGAGCACCTCGCGAAAGAAAAGCCAATCAAAGGAGAGGAGGTACGAGACTACTTGCCTATTTGTGATTAGCTAGAAGAAATCAGTGAACCAGAACATGTAGAACCTACTGTGAGTACATAACCAGGAACAGACTCTCCCACCAGGTGCAAGAGTGTGGCCGCCTTGATCCTGCTGTCAGCCAATGTGTCGCGGCCATTGGAGCAGCTCGCCGCCAGGCCAAATCCCAAGTTGAAAGCACTCCGCCGCATTCTAAAATCCTACTTTGAGAACGCTCTACTGGGACTCTGGGAGTCACAGTTGCTCGGTAGCTCAAGTGGCAGTCCAGCAGTTGCCGCCGTCGCGCTCGTCTCGACATCTCACGCCATGTGAAGATCCTGGTGGTCACAACATAATATTGCCTGACCATCAAAAAATGTAGTGCTTTAGTGTGTAGGTCTTCCGATCCAAAATTCATTCTTATTCTCATGCCCCAACCATCAAATCAAAAACTTCCATTGTGGCACATATTTGCCAGTACTTGCATATGTAGCTAGGCATTTGAACGAACAGCTTGAGGGTGTGGTAGCACCATCGGTACAAATAGATACTATATATAAAGGCTAGCTAGATTCACCCCCCTCCACCCTGTCCACGTCGCCCCGTTTTCTCGGCCGTCCGATCGGCGCGATCCGACGGCCACAAAACGTCCACGTCCTCCCCTGCGCGCGTCACTGTAGACACTACAGTACATGCCGATTTTCTACCAATCATAAGCTGACACGTAATCCGGTCACCGGCCGGTCGCCCCGGTTCCAGCCGGTCCACCGCGCACGAATTTTGGCGCGACAATTTTGCAAACAAAACCCTCACAAAACGAAAAATTAACCCGCAGCCCACAGTTCATCGCTACGAAGGACCTATCTGCAATTTGCGGAAAACCCAGACCGATCCCTCGCACTCTCCTCTGTCCTCTCGCTTTCGCTCCCGCGCCTCTGGTCGCCGCCGCCGTCGCCCCTTTAATCCGGCCAGGTCCGCCCACCTCCGCCGTTGTGCTGTGGCGCAAACGACGCGCCTCGCAGTCCTCTCCATTCCTACCCCGGCGATTCACTCCTCCTCGCCTGATGCGGCCGTGCGCAACCCCCGGCGTCCTCACAGTCAGCCTTGCCTCGGCCCATCTCCGTCCAGGCCGAATTTGAGCACCTCCGCTGACCGGTACCGCCCGGGAAGCCACGGTGATCGGCAGTGGCGGGGCGGCCATGACGACTGGCGGCGGGGAATCGGGGACGCGACGGACTGGTCCTTCCTCATTTTCCCCAAACCCGTCGGATCCCAGCGACCTCCCCATCTCCGACCCACCAGGCGCCGCCCCTGGCGACCTCCCCTCGCGCCGCCACGGGGACCTCCCGCCGTCCCCAACCTCCGCTGTGCGTCGCCCCGGAGGACCCCGACCTCCGTCGTGCTCTGCCCGGAAGGGCCCCTCCTCCTCCGCGCTTCCCCTTCTCTGCCGCGAGCTCAGCCGCCGGAGCTCCTCCCCGTCTCCTTGCGCGCCGCCGACACGGCCCACCACGCCCGTGGCCCGCTCCTCCCTGTTTCTGCTCGCCGACGCGATCTGGCTCCGGCTCCGGCCGCTGCTCCTAGGATGTCTGCAAAATCGCCAGAATAGGTCCCTCCCCCGGCTTTGTGCTGATGAAGCTCAACCTCGGCTACAACGGTGAGCTCCTCGGGTTCCCTTCTACCCCTCGTGCTTGCTCTCCCATTACCTACTGTACTGGGCTTACTGCTGGCTTTAGTAGCTCCATTTTTCCTCTGTTTGTAATAACTTCTGACGAAAAACCTGCAGCCTAAAAAATCTCTTGAGAGCTTAAGCTCATTATAGCTTTTAGTTGCATTGAGTTTATTTCTTTGCTCTGTAAAAAAATCAGGTATATTGGTGGGGCAGTGTTAGAGAAGGCTTGGCATCATGAATTGAGCAATGGCTGCTATACTCCAACCCCTCCAAAGTAAGGAACCGATATGCTCTTTTATGTGTGCTAGCATGGTTTTATATAATGGAGGGCACATAATACTATTGTTAAACAAAAAATTGATGCTGACAGCTCGACAATTGTTTGAGCATAGTGAATGATAACAAAGAAGAGTAGTAAAAACTAATCTACCTCCTCTCTACCTTTGTATGTACAAGCCATTGGTAGGTCCAATGCCTATATATTTTTTTTTGAGGAGGATCCGACGCATATATTCAGATAGCTCATCACACTTTTACAAAAAGGTCCAAAAGAAAACAGAAATTACAAAGAGGGCCCCAAAAAGAGCAAAGAGCACCCTGAGCTATCGAAGAAGATTACAATCGGATCCAAGACGTTCCCCAAGCACCTAGGTGACGGCGGCGTCGCCGTACCTCCATCCGCCGGGAAGAGGGTGCCGCTCCAGCATGTAGAAGGTCGCAGAAGCCGTCCGCCGCCGAGCGACGGAACCGAGACTCGTTGAACGTGTACGACCACGGCACCTGCTCCCCGCTTCCGCCAAACTTCCAACCGGCTCCGCGCCGCCTAGGTCTACCACCACCAACACCGCACCACCTTCAGGCGCTGCTCCCCACGCCACCATGGCCCGCCGGAACAGAACCATCGAAGGTGGAAACCACCAGAACCTGCAACAAAAACGGAACAACGGCCGCCCCTGCTCCTCCCCTCGCCGCCACGGCCGGCCAGAGGAGCACGAACGGAAGACCGCGCCAGACGCATCAACTCCACAACCTCACCGGCGAGGAAGCCGGAACGGGAAGAGGGGGAGGACAGAACCCTAACTGGCGCCACCGCCACCGTCAACAGAGGCGCCACTGGGTACACACACCTAGCTAGGACCTGAACTACTCACACGACGGAGCCGAGGCTCCCCCCCGTCTCGCGGCGCCGAAACGGCGGCCGGAGGCGGAGGGGAGCAGCGCAGATCCGCCGGCGAAGCTTCGGAGGTCGCGGTCGCCTTTTCCGTCGCTCCCAAACAGTAACCTTATCTGGACTCTGTTCGGACACTCTGCTCGTGTGTCAATGCCTATATTTCTCCTCCTACATAAAGGCTCATTCTCTGTATTGCCATTTATTACTTGTACAATTCATGATCTCTATAGAGCAATTTATGATCAACATAGTTTAGAGATATCAGAGGGTAATTACAGGTGTCGATGACGCATCAGCAAAGTCAAAAACAAGGTGAGGGTTGCGCTGATCAGTATCACTTTGTCCCAGTTTCTCTTTCAGATTCACGCTTATTTTTAGCCCAGGTTTTAGTTGGCTGTTGTTCGGTTTCTTCTTTTATGGGTTAACTCAGGCTTGCACCTTTTTTGCTTCTTTTACTATACTATGACTCTTTCACTGGATGACTAAGGCTTTGGTTCTGATCTGTTCTATGGTTTTTTTGGTGACACTGCAGGATTGATAGGGTGACACTGTGACACTACAAGATTGATAGGCGTGACTCTGTGTAATTATACAGCAACAACTTGCAACTAGCTTAGATCATTTATGAGGGCACTACTGTACCACTTAAAATGGGCTATGCCAAGAAAAAATATGACCAGATCGTTCTCAAGTGAGGAATCATGTACTTGGACCAAAGCATCTTTCCGAATGCATGAGGTTGGTTTCTTATTCTGAACATGCATAATCCTTTGATTGCGGAGTTGAATGGTCATATATCTAACTTTTACATATGTTTTGAAATCCTCCTTTTGATTCGCTCCTCTCCAACATAAATTTTTTTGCAGTCAGGGTTTTCATGTCCAGCCAATTTACTAATGATGAGCACCTACTATTTGTAGACTTACACTTTGGTAAAAACTGAATGCACATGTACTGCTAAACTAAGAGTAGAAATGATTAAATGTGTACTCTGAATTTTCTCTATCCCTATCATTTTAATGTGACATGTCTGAATTACATTTTTCTCCAATGCTTTGTTGTTTATTACGGCCTTTTGCTTAATTATGAAAATCAAACTCTTATTACGCCCTTTTTGTGTTAGATGGTCGAGTTACAATTTTTTAGTATGTCGTGCTTCTTCATTACAAGATGTACTCTTATTTTCTGCATGTGCAATTGTACTGTTCTCAGTTCATTGCATAGAAACAATATTATACAGATTGGTGATATTACTATTTCGTCATTTTGTAGAGTCAGATTGAACCGGAACTTTAGCCATTATTGTCCAGGATGATAGCTTCATTGCGCCAACCACTTGATGAATTACTCAGATCGATTACAGAGACAATCACCATCCACAGTTTGTTTATGAAGTACAGAAATTCCATTGTACAAGTTGGTTATCCTCACTTAATCTCAGAAAATCTTCTTGAATATTAGAAACAGAGTGTTACTATATCTACAGTTATGTTGTTCGTCTCTTTCTTCTATATTCAAACTATATTGCACTTTTTGGCAATGACGTGCCAAACTGTAGAAAAATCTCAGAAATAATTAATTTGGGCAAGTGTTATGTACATACACTTTAGGCTAAGGAATAACTGAAGTATAAATTCATGGCATTCTTAAATTATCACCAATATCCGATTGTTCCTTTCCTACTTGCTGATCTATCCAAGGTTTCCATGTTTCCTTCGGTTTTTAACAGTATCCTAAACCGTTGAGATATTGATTTTTTACTTATTTGTAGATTGCTTCTTGCAGTCATATTATGTATGAACTTTTCTGTTTAGCACATTTTCTTAAATTTATATGGAATAACCCAAATGTGTATAGATTAGTCTTATAGGTTCCTTATATTTAGAATTTAATGTTGTGAATTCATTTATGTGCAATGTATGTACACGAGTGCGGTGTTTTGTAGCACGGGCTAATTGTAGCCCTTTATTTTGAAATTCTTGAAAACAGTATTTGAAAGTTTAAAAAAATCTAAAAATAATCCTAGATGTGGGCAATGATGTGTTCTATATTCTCAAAGTTTCAACTCAATATACTTTATGTTCTAAGCTGCGTAAAATAACGAAAGTGGAGATCTATAGCAATGAACAATGTCAAAAATTGAAGCACCCAAAATTTGTCAGATTTGTCTTTCTTCTGTGGCTCACAGTATAAGGTTTTTCGAGTTGACAATTTACGTGTTGTTAAAATACGTCATTACCAACATCTAGAATATGTTTTAGAATTTTTTGAAACTTGAAACTGTCACATTTAAAATTTGCAAACCAAAAATCTACATGTACACTGGGCTACCTTCGCTTTTTCGGGTGTATGCACACTATTTGTTTTCCATGCATGCAATACAAGTAGCCATGTAGCAGTTTTTTCTAAAACGTACTACTAATTGATATAAAACGGATAATGATTACAAATAAGTCAACTTCTTGACTTCAACACTCTGTTGTTTTGGAAATATCATATTTAGGTGTGCAGCTACCATTTATGCGAGGCTGACCAGGAGGAGGCGTCGCGGACAGCAGGGGAGGCAGCTGGTCTTTTCTCGCCCCAGCAGAGGCGAGCGGCGACGTGTCCGCATTGAAGGCGCGGGATGGGGTCGAGCAATTGCCCATTTTAATTTACCTACCTTTCTAATATTCATTCGGCAGGTTGTTGCCTGCTCCATTTGTGTTAGTTCTCTCTGGACATGTAAAACCATGTTGTATCTTGAAAAAACTCACGTGAGTCAAATTTCAGGGAGAAACATTTTGTGTTCTTAGAATCGGCCGCGGTCATGGCATGTAAATTTTCTATTTTTAAGTTGATGAGTGCTTCCACATGCATACAAGTTGGTGTTTGTCATTTTCCTAGAAGAAATTTTTCTAAAGATGAGTGGCATATTAATGGAACTATGAATTTTATTTTCAGCATTCAATTCTTTTACGAGAGTAACAATCTTTAAGAGCATATTTTATGCCAGTGCCATACATATTGCTTTCTTCAATTTTCTTTTATTAGAGCTATCATGTATTTGGTGATATGCCATTGCACATCCAGTTCAGAAAAATTATGTACGATATGATTTAAAGATCCATGCAAACAACATCCTTCACTTACAATCTCTCCTATTCTATTTACTTAACAACGTCTAACATATACTGTTATATATTCCACAATCCATATTTGTTGATACAAACAAGAAAAACAAAACAAATACACTTGGACTACTACGAGAACTTACACGGCTAAGAAAATATAGAAGTACAGTCGTCCAAATAACAAAACATTATTAAGCCAATGACGAATCTTCAAGAAGATCATCATCATATATTAACGCAGGATTAACCTTCGTGCACCGAATCAGAGCATCGCCCACCCGAAACACCTTTGCATTGAGCTTCCAAGCATCATTTTCCAACCACAAGACACCAAAGATAGACTTGCCGTTCCTGCCTTGAATGAAATAAAAAAGAAAACTACCAAATCAAGGAGCGAGAAAATTACAAGCAGCTTGCTCTAAAGAGAAAGTTCCTCCTTCCGCCCATAATCGCACAACATTAGGAATATGATGATCAAAATCTGCAATAAGGTCATCAAACTCTACAATCTGTCTTGACCATCTATTTTGAGGCATTTTGCTATCTGCTAAATACTACCAACTATAACGACATTCTGACCCATAAATAGCAAGATCAACATCAGCTCAATGTAATTTACACATAATTTGTCTAACTAAAAGCACGAAAACAAACTCCATGATCTCCAACTAAGTATTCTCTCCCCTATCCACAATCTTTTAGACTGCTTCGAACATATTATAACATTCGTTATCACCACACGGGTGCGGCGTGTCGCCGCGCCAAATTGCCTTACATAAGCATAACTCGTTACCTTTGCCTATAGTTGTCCATGGTGATGAAGCACCAAACGGCAGCGCTGCCCCTGCCATCTCTTGCTCCCGCCAGTGCGCCGCCCCAATAGCAGCGACGCAGCGGCTGGTCCCGCCTCACTCCGTCCACGCGTCATGCTAGCCACGTCCAACAGAGTAGTGCCGCCGCCGTGGTTCCTCCCTCATACGCGCCTCCGCCGTGGTTGCTCCCGCCTACGCGCCGCCTCCGTGACCTGCTCGCCACCACCTCTGACGTCCCCTCCCGTCCTCTGCCCTCATCTCGCTTCATGCTCTCTCTCTCTAGCGTTATCCACTCGTTTGGTCATACGGGAGCGCGCGGTGTACAAACCTATTGAGACCGTGCCAGCCACAAGATCGACCAGCGTGAATCTTTGTGCACACCGTATGGGAGGGAAAGCCAGGGCACGTTCCCTAAATAGATTAACCGAATAAAGTTAGCTCTAGAATTTGGTCTTTCGTGGCATCCTCCTTCCTAGCCATCGGGTGATTAGATTGCATAGTTGTTCGTCTAGTTGGCGAGTTTGTGTACTGAATGTGTAACCATGACAAGGTTTTGCTATCTTATTATTTTTCTTGAGCTTGGAGCATCGCCAGTAGTCAGTAGATGACTTATGTTAGGGCTTGTGCCCCAAAAAACAGAATTTTGCATCACCGAAATCCCAAAAACGTGATCCAGAAGATGATGTATATGTAAACGGTGATGTAAATTGTACATCGTGCTCGAAAAATCTGCCTTGCGTGTTCCATATATATATACATCGCTGAAGCGGCTGCCGCATATCCATACAACCCAATCGCCACCGGAAAAATCATTTTTCCGCTTCCGGCCGCCGCCACGCCGACGGCGATTCCCACCGTCTTTGGCCAAATCCCCCGCCGACGCGCCGATTCCCGCCGGATCCACCGTGTCGCCACCGATTCTCTCCGGAGCGCTGCTGCCGATTCTCGCCGTCGCCGTCGCCGCCGCCGACATCTCCTACGGCGCCGCACCGAGCGAGGTCGACCGCCGCCGCGTGCTGAGCAACATGGGCTTCTGTGGGTCCCGATGCGGTCGTCTGGCCACTACGCGGTAGAGATCTGCATCAGCGGACACTAGGTGTGGCTCGGCACGATTCGGCGGAGCTGGCCGCCCGCGTCTACAATGCAGGGTGGAGGTTTCCTTGGCCACGGGCCGAGCTGAACTTCCCGACCAGACCCGGCATGAGGCGTAGTGGCTCGCGCCGCCATTGCAGCTCGCGGCCGCGGAAGATTAGAGGCAGCACCGCCGGACTGAGCGGTTGCTCGGCCTCTGGGAGGCCGACGAGCTAGCCATGGCGAAGCTGCTAGAGGAACATCCCGAGTATGTGCAGGCGGAGGTAGAGTTCTATTGGGCGAGGGACGCGACGACACAGAAGAAGAAGAAAACTACCGACGACGCCGGCCCCTCGACGGCGGTGAAGGTGGAGTCGTCTGATTCCTATATCGATTTGGTTTTTTTTTTGTTTAAACCGTCTATCTCCTTCGCTTGTAGTCATTTATCATTCAATTAGTGAAGCATAAATTCATTCAATTTCCTGTTGCTGATATTAATCAAATTAACATCTTTCTTTAGAAAGAAAGCCTGCAGACAGGAATATCAAAACTTTGATAATTCTCTTGTCGACCACATTACACTCGACTTCAACTATGTTAAGGTGCTCGGATATTGCAGATGATCGCTCCATTGAACTGTAGCGGCCTTTTATTTCCACTTCATGATTTAGTCCCTACGGTAAGAAAAGAACATTTAACTAACATGGATAATCGATAATAACTTTAACATTGCAGCAATTGCCAAATTAGAAGATTTATACCTCGGAACAAAGTTGAAGAGTGAGCTTCTCTAGAACTGGTGAGTTTTTCAGAATGCAAGCTAGTGGATCCAAATGAGGAGACTCGCACCAGTACTCATTGAGAAACAAAGTCTTTAGCTTGCTAAATGTAGGGCAGTGCTTCAAATCTCTTGTGAAAATAAACTGGAAAGAAAATACAAAAATTAAAGAAATTAATTAGAATGCAAGATGATGATCTAAGACCACCCCCTCCCAATTGATGGTGATGCATATGTAATCTGTTTATTGCCTATTTCCAGCAACAACGTAGATAGTGGAACACAAAAAAAGACCGGAGTCATACCAGTCTACTTGCAGATAGCAACTTGAGGTGTTTAGCACTTGAGATACCACCCAGAAGCACACAATCGCTGCTGTAATCGTCATTATTAGGAGCACAATTCCCACATGCATTATTATAATCTCCACAGAGAGCACCGGAGTAATAATTTAAACAGATATCATGCCAGTCTTCGTCAAGCTCAATGTACGCAGTCTCTAGCAACACCATGTTTTCAAGAAAAGGTATTTTACCCCGAAAGCCATCTATTTTCACAGATACCAGGCCCGGAGTAGAAACACGGATCCGACAATCAAAGTCGGACCAGCAATCAGTGATACTCAAATGCTTCAGAGAACGCGACGATACCTTACCAGCCCAGATGCTGCAATTAGCCATCTTCAAGTCCTCCAATGCAGGGCAGCTAGCAAAATCAAGAAAGGTTTCTTGTAGGGTTACAGAATCAAGGTGTAATGTTGTCAGATGGCGAGAGACTGGCAGGTCATCTAATAAGTAGAGATCACGATCCCAGTTATTAAGGGTGAGCACCCGAACTTTGCACATCACGGAAAAAGGATCCATAGGTTCACATAGTGCTGAACATCATCGTCCGAGGCGACACTGATCGTGATATCAACAGTGTCTAGGTCAGTGCGCTCACGCAGGATCAGCAGATGTTCCACAAACTTCCGGAGGCGTTGGAAATCGAAATGATCATCATCGTCAATGCGCAGGCCTGTGGTGGACCTCCAGAGGTGGCGCCACCGCCGGGCGAGCACACAGGTCTCCACGGCCTCCTGCGCTGGGAGGAAGGAGAGCACGTGGTGGAGGATACTGTCAGGGAGGGCGCCGATGCAGTCGACGTCTATCACTGGCGCCGCAAGGTTGGACTTCTTCTTTCGAGGAGGCATTCCGTCGAACAGGCAGCGGGCGTTGTCGGCGCTGCGAGACAAGAAACAATCAGACGACGAGAGGGTGGAGAGAATGTGATGGGATAGAAGAGTGAAGAGACATATGCATACTTTTCAGGAAAGGTTTCATAAAACGAGGGTGGAGGAAAGGTTTCAGGACTTGCTTGCAGTAATCTAGAAGGAATTGCACCGATCATTTTTCATAAAACTTTAGTGGTGGACAGTGTTTAGATCCAATCCTATTTTTCATAAAATAGTACAAAGATTTAATTTCTCAAAAAAACTCTTAAAACTAAATAGGAATAGTACTAAAGATTTAGATCCAATCCTCTGTATGAAAGGAGCACTATGAAAATTTCCACGTGATTTGCATATGCCGATCAATGGTTGGAAGACGACAGGTTGGATGGAATGAAGCGATGGAATTCCATGGTCTAAACATGCAGTAGTTAACCCACGATGTGACCTCACCAGGTGGGCAGGTGGAAGCAAATCCTATATAAAACTCTTTTCTCACAGGTCACAATGCATTTGGCTGAATTCAACTGAACTGAACTATCCAGTTCACATCTCAAAAGAAAAAGATAAAACATGATCTGGTATTCGACGAAGACCAATTGACCTGCTACTACCATCGCCTTTAGAACGCCGTTTATAAAGTGGTGAAGATAACAAGGCATATCAGCATATGATCAGCAAGCACTGCTCCTTTTAGGCCGTTTGGGCGCGCGCCCACAACTATATGTGTTGACTCCGTTGACCTGATAGCCTAGGCTGCTTGTTTGCCTGCAGCAGCATCCCATTGACCAGCCGTGAAAAGTCAGGCCTGGCGGCCTGGGCAGCGACGCAAAACGAAGGTGATATATTCTCCTCGTTCGTCACGAGCTCACGATGGGTATCTAGACATCTAGTTAGTGAGATTGCTGACGGAGAGAGTGTGGAATGTATCCGTCATCCATCCTCGCATCTCCTTCGGCATTTGCATCTCATCATCTGTCCCCTTGTACATGTCGTTAATGGCGGGTGCAGCCGGCCAGTATGGGGTCACCAACTTCGCAATCGCATACCTCCTGCTCTGCTCTGCTCGCCTGACCATCTGTCGTGTCCTCCGGGACTTTTCCTCTCGCCCTCTCTCCTTCTAGCTTTCTCCGTTGAGAGTCGACCCCGGTGAATCGGGCCGACCCGAAGCCGTCCTCGCCGGCGCTGCCGATGGGGAAGGGCTGAGGCGAGGTGCCGGAGCCTGTAGATTAGCTAGTAGTCTAAATAAAGGTAGGAGTAGTTTGCTTGAGCTGTTTGCTCGTGTTTGGCTTTATGCTGAGATTTGGAGTAGGATGTTAGATCCCATCGGCCGGATCTGGCACGATCTGGTTCTGGTGTTCATTGTTGTGCGGCTCCGGTGGCAGGTGTTGTTGCAAGCAATGGAGCTGGGGCGAGACATCTCCGAAAATAAGGCCGTCCTCCCTTTCTTCTGGAGGCTGGTCACTCTGGTGTTTCTCCGTGGCGCCAGGCGGTCGCCGGTGATGTTCTGCGTCGAGCTTTCGAGGTGGAAGCTGGGCATGGGCTGCAGATCTGGTGAGGCCTTCTTCAATAAGCGGTTCTTTGGTCTTCTCTGCTGCTGGAGCTTGTTGCTGCTGTTCTTCCTTCTGGCCGGCCGTGGAGGCGAGGAGAAGGGCGAGCTTCTTGCAGCGTTCGTCACGACGGAGGAGGCAGTGGTATTGCGACGTCTTGGAGTTTATCCTCGGTGGCCCGTGCTTGGCTGCCGACCTTTGATGCTGGCGGGCAGCAACTCTAGGGCCTGGCGCTGGCGCTGCGTCAGGTTTTCTGCAACCTCCTTTGGAGGCCCTTTGATGGTCTCGCGGCGGAGCCCATCCTCTCCACTGTACCAAGTGGCCTAGTCCCCGGTGCTGGTGGCGACGGCCGTCGCTTGAGGCTTGAGATCGTCGGCGGTGTTGGAGGACCCGTTTGTATTCCCCTTTTTCCTTTTAGGGTCTATTCTGTAAAAGCTAAGGACCTAGTTCAGATTTGTCTTTTTAGTAAGGTCCTTTTTGTAATTTGTACCCCACCGCTTTTGATTTAATGCAGTATCCAGGCCCTCCTGGGCCTATCCCTGTTCAAAAAAAAAAGCCGGCCAGTACGTCAAAATTTATGTTCTTCCCTAGATCCAGCTTCTGCTATATGTACTTTACTAACCAGATTCACAAGCTTTCAGGCACAGGCAGCAGATTAAGATATGTTCTTGCTTTTCCCCACGAGAGAGCTCAGATGCTTTGTTCGGTAGGTAGCTCGCGCGGATCTAGAGCTGCTATCCGAGTGTTCAGATTAATAAACGTTTACTGCTACTCGTCAAAGACCTTTTGTATGCATGCAAACGATTTGCCTAATCCCTCACTGACCAGGACCTACAACATAGTGCTGAAGAACACAACAGAGCTCAACACCTGAGCATCACCGCCGGCCGGCACCCGGCACCGAAGTCGATTAGCAGACCTGCGGTTTATATATTCATGCACACTTGTTTTGATGGGGTCCTAAGCTAGAATGTATAGCTGGGTACGTACTTAAAGAATTGCAGGCGGCGTTAGGTGCTAATCTGACGCACCCTGCATCTCCATGGCCGGCCTCCATTACTGGCTGAGGCCGGGGGTAGGTGCTCGCTCTTGCACGGAGGGGACATCGGCACATGATGCGACGGGCCAGACATGATTCAGCCATGTTTTATTTTTTATTTTTTTATCTAGCCATGATTGCATATTTGAAAGATATTCCTTTTGAGGGCACCAGGAACAGATATACTCTCACTTCAATGGAAAGATTATCTGTAATTTTATCTCCTTATTTATTTGTGATAAGTTCCAATCTCTATGCACGAATGAGGTGGCTTCAGTGAGATTTTGGTGTCACCATGTTGATCAGTTTCCACTCACCAGCTGCTTCACTCTGAACTTGCAAGTGAAGTGAGACGGACGGCACTTCAAAGTTTCTAACTTCCTAAGTACGACTCTTCGTCTATATAACCAGGAGAGAGGGAGAGGCGATCAGATCTACACGCCTCCCGTCGGCGCTGCCGAAGGTCTGCCCCGCCTCTGTGGCCTTCAGGCCATGGAGGCGCGGTGGATCTCGGCCCTTGTCGGCGGGAGGGCTCTGTTTTTCTGGTTTAGTGTCCAGGTTTGCCGATGCGGCGCTTTGTTGGTGGCGACGTCGCCTTTTGCAATAATGTCTCTCCGGTTTCGGCCCCATCTCGGCGGCGACGCCGAGAAGTTCGTGGGAGTGGTGTGGTTCTCGAGGAGTTCTTCTGGCGGTGGCGGTATCCAGATCGTCATGGAGCTTCATCGGCGGTTCATCCTTCTTCTTCGGCTCTGGGACGGATGTGGTCTCCTTGACCCGTTCGGCGACTTCCCGCCCGCAACTAACAACGTCAGGTCGACTCTGAGTGGAGCGGCGGCGCGCCGTCGACACGGTTTGGAGGTTGAAGACGAAGTGTATCTCAAGGATTTCGTTGTAATTTTTGTTTTTATTGAGGTGTTTTGTACCGTTCGTGTTTCTTTTAATGCCAGGGTTCTTTTCGCAAAAAGAAAAGTTTCTAAGTTCCTATTGCCTGGAACAAAATAATTTTGAAAGAAAAGATCACCGGATGATATTTATCAGAATCTTTAGGAAATCCAGTTTAGGATCTTTTTTGGTATTAAATGGCAGAGGAGGCAGGCCGGCCACATGCGTGATGCGTGTATTTGTACTCTTCTACTCTCAAGTGATTATGCTTTGGCGGCTTTCGGCAGCCGGAGACCACAATGAGCGACATGTGCACGTTGAGCCTCACACACTCGGTGGCACTGTGCATCATATACCTGTGAGGCTGACAGTTGGGCCCGGTAACAATGCTGTCGGCGTCACGTGTAAAGTATGTCGATTCCGATTTTTTAAAGTAAGATAATACTCTGAAGTTTGTCTTCTCTGTTTAATGGTTATTGTGATGGCCACCATCACCTCCACTAGACCCAAAAAATGACAGTTCTGTTTGAGATAAATGTTGAAGGGAGGGATTAATTACATGGGGAAATGATCAACTATGGATACTGTATATGGTATACTATCATGTGTAACATGCACGACGATTTAATTAGACATACACATTTATTCTCAAGAGAAATAGACAAATAAAGAGAAATAGACAAATAAACTTCTTCTATATTTTTATATATAATGCATGCATACAGAAAAGTGACAAGGATAATTATTGGCAATTTTTATTTTACTTTGTAATACATGTTGTTTGGTTGCGTTGCATGACGAACACATGAATTTCGCTGAAGGATTCTGCATTTGGGCTAATTGTTCAAAGTTTTTTTCTACGTTTTTCAGACGAGTGTCTTGCACCTCCATGTTTTGAACAGGTAAACGTATATAAGAATCTCTTTGGTTTAAATAGTGGTTTGTAAAATTGGACATTTTTTTGTATGATCTACTTTGCATGAATTTTAAAGAAGAAAAAAAAATCAATTTAGACAACCTCATGGAAATTTCTTTAGTATATGATCACTATTTCATAACCTAAATCTTTTTTGGAATTAATTGTGTTTTCCTTTGGAGCAGCCAAACAAGCTGTATTATAGATTACCTTGTTTTCATTTTCTTTGTAGGATTTTATATCCCTTGACATTTGAATTTTGTATTTCTAAAATCCTGCTAACAAATATGTTCTAATTAAATGATCGATTTTTCATAACAATTAACATAAAGTTAATGGGAGTTCCAGCACAGAAAAGAATAGGAAGGGAATAAAGACTTTGCAAGTTGCGCAGTTAATTATTCCCTTAAAATGAACGAAACAAACGGTCGTGCACTTGGGTGGAAGAGGCCAAGCAGAGGTGGCGAAGCCTGAAAGCGAGCTATAGGAGAGAATCAGAGGAGCCAACAAAGAAGAAGAAGAACAAAAGCTGGGAGAGGTCCAAGATTCGCACTGGACCTTGGTTATAGTCTTTTCCTTGGCTCATTGGAAGGTCTGGAATCTGGGTTCGTGGCGGCTGGTGTAAGAAAGGTGGGGTTTTGGGGACACTCGCATCAATCATTTGGTTTTGTTTTCTTGGGTGCTTGGATTTTCTGCCTTGCCACCGGCTTATGGGGCAAAAATGATAGTTCATTGCTCTTCCGTTTTGGCTCAGTTTGTTCGTTCGTGGTTCACAGTTTTTCTTGTTCATCTTCAGTTCTTCGAGATGTTTCGATTGCCGTGCTGAAAGTTGGTGCGAATGCTTAGAATTTTCTTCTCCCCTTTGCAGTATCAGGTGCTATTCATGGCCCAAGGCTATTGATTGGCGGCCACAGCCTTCGATTCCGAACTCTGTGCGGCTACAGCACTTGGAGATCTCCGCCGCCTGCCACGGTTTTGCCCAAGGCAACCTTCCTGTAAACCAAATAAGGGGAGTCTTGGATTTTCCCTCATCGACAGAAGCAAACGGAAGTAGGTGAGACAAATTTGGGGTTACCTGGATTTTCGCAAGAACGAGGTGTTACAAATTGGGGGAAATTTCCCAGTCCCGTCCAGTTGATTCTTGGGCCTGGACATGGAGAGGCAGAGCAGCTTCCGTCTGGGCGCGCTGGAGAAGCTGAAGAGCTTCCGAGGGATGGAGAGCTTTAGCAGGAAGAGCAAGGACAGCCCCGGCAAGCGCGGCGACACGGCGCTCCACCTCGCCGCGAGGGCCGGCAGCGTCCCCCATGTCCAGAAGATCCTCGCCGAGTTCGACCGGGACTTGGTCGGAGAATTGGCTGCCCGGCCGAACCAGGACGGGGAGACGGCGCTGTACGTGGCCGCCGAGAAGGGGCATACCGAGGTGGTGCGCGAGATCCTCAAGATCTCCGATATGCAGACGGCGGGGATCAAGGCCAGCAACAGCTTCGATGCTTTCCATATCGCGGCGAAGCAGGGCCATCTGGGTAAGCTGTTTCCCTTATCACCAGTATATTGTTCTGATAATTCATTTCGATCCAATACTATGAAATGGTTTTTACAAGTTTTTGCAGTTGGAATTTGAGCATATATTGGTAAGGTGAGTAAATTTTGCCAGGTGGAAAAATGTCTGCTCTCATCTGATTGAGTTAGTGGCATACATCATACTACAAAAACAATTATTTTGCTCATATTCTTATCATCTAGAACAACTGCTAAATATCAATGATTCCGTGACTATCCTTTTCTCATTAATTGGCTGAAAAGAATGCATAGTGGGTTTGATTTAGACTCTAAACTTGACTATTTCTATATAGGTGGCAACTAACAAGTTGGGTTGTCATTAACACTGGCACTATCAGTCTTTAAAAAAAATGAATACTAGCTCTAGCAGCCTGGAGTTATGACGGGTTGGGAATTCTGAGTTATTTTTAAAGAACTTATGGTGTGATGTATATAAAATAGTTGTAGTTTTGTTGTGCACATTGGATATAATGCAACCATTAGTTATGTCTTATCTCACTATGGTTTATTCTACTGAAGCTTATATCCTTCTGGTATGTTGACTTTATGCCAGTGGAGATCGAATTACAGTCATAAGCCATAGCTGTAATACTTGTGTGATATATGGTTTGAAGTAAATTTCCAAAACATCCGAGGCTTATTCTCTTCTTCCATTTCCTGATTTTGCAGATGTTTTGAAGGAGATGCTGCAGGTCTTTCCTGCTCTAGCTATGACTACAAATTCTGTAAACGCTACAGCTTTGGAGACTGCTGCCATCCAGGGTCACATTGATATTGTCAACTTCCTACTGGAAACTGATGCTAGCCTTGCCAAAATTGCGAGAAATAATGGAAAAACAGTTTTGCATTCCGCAGCAAGGATGGGCCATGTGGAAGTTGTAAGATCACTGCTAAATAAGGATCCAGGGATTGGTTTAAGAACAGATAAGAAGGGGCAAACAGCACTGCATATGGCGTCGAAAGGAACAAATGCTGAAATTGTGGTTGAACTGTTGAAGCCTGATGTTTCAGTTTGCCATCTAGAAGACAACAAGGGGAACAGGCCACTGCATGTCGCAACTCGGAAGGGCAATATCGTTGTAAGTGATCAGATATTATGAAATAATTACCACAGTACCGTTTTTTCACTTATATTGCTTTCGATCATTTGTTATCCTGTCCTATTACTTGCTGAACCTAATTTTGCTAAGACTAATTGAGCCTAAAGTTCAGCAGCTATTTTTCTGTAAACATTTTCTCTGCTTATAATTGCGATCATGTTTTTCTTTCAAATAAAATAACATTCAGAACAAGAATATGTCAACCTGTTAAAGAAGCATATTTCCCAGAAGATATCAGGCTTAAGAATTGTCTGTAGCTGATCTTGTTTTAGAACTTCCCAGTTCCCTATGTTTTAATTTTTTGCATCTTGGCTGATATATGTGTAATTCGTTACAGATAGTGCAGACTCTGCTATCAGTTGAGGGGATTGATGTTAATGCAGTGAACAGATCCGGAGAGACTGCTCTCGCTATTGCTGAGAAGATGAACAATGACGAAGTTGTTAACATCCTGAAAGACGCCGGTGGAGTAACTGCAAAAGAGCAAGTGCATCCTGCAAATCCAGCAAGGCAACTTAAGCAAACAGTGAGTGATATTCGACATGATGTGCAGTCCCAGATCAAGCAAACACGCCAGACCAAAATGCAAGTCCGGAAGATCAAGAGCAGGCTCGAAAAGCTCCACATCGGTGGGCTAAACAACGCCATCAACTCCAACACCGTCGTCGCAGTTCTTATCGCCACCGTTGCGTTCGCTGCCATATTCACCGTTCCGGCAATTTCGTTGAGGATATGAGTCAAGCACCCCCCGGCATGTCCCTGGGGCAGGCGTACGTGGCGAGCAACCCGGCCTTCATAATGTTCCTGGTCTTCGACTCCCTGGCCCTGTTCATCTCACTCGCCGTCGTGGTCGTCCAGACCTCCCTCATCGTCGTGGAGCAGAAGGCCAAGAAGAGGATGGTGTTCGTGATGAACAAGCTCATGTGGCTGGCTTGCCTCTTCATCTCGGCGGCCTTCATAGCTTTAACCTACGTCGTGGTCGGCCGCGGCGACTGGTGGCTGGCCTGGTGCACGATGGCGATCGGCGCCGTGATCATGCTGACCACCCTGGGCTCCATGTGCTACTGCATCGTGGCGCACAGGATGGAGGAGAAGAGCATGAGGAAGATCAGGAAGGCCTCCGCGAGCCAGTCCCGCTCGTGGTCCATGCCGGTCGAGTCGGACTCAGAGATGATGAACACTGAGTACAAGAAGATGTATGCGCTGTAGACCAGGGTGACAACTGCATCATGAGGATCTGTACATAATTAAGTGCTGTTTCGCTCGAGGCTGTTCGATCGATAACATTCAGTGGGGATTGGCATGAACTGGGGCATATATGGTGCCTATATATATTTAGCGGAAGGTACTTTTGCTGCCAAAACAAAAATCAGCTCAGCTATGCTTATATGGCATGAACTGTAGGCTTGCTTCGCAGCTGAAGATAGGCAGCTGGATCTGTCATGTTGCATGCTGTATGGATTCATGGTAGTTTGTAAGTGGCCTTCTGTAGGCATAATTTTGCACGAGTACCTGCACAGGTGGAAGTCTACTTAAGAAAAGGGTTTTGCTCTTGAACATGAAAAGACAGGCTACAGCCTACAGCTGAAAGTCTGCCAAAATGATTTCATTGTCATGTTGCTCATCCTGCCTGGATAATCCAAGGTGGCGTTTTTAAATAAGAGAGTCCTTGTAGGACGTATGCCGTTGCGCTTGTCAATCAAGTTATGTTGTACTAGTGATGTAACATTTGACCTCCATAAAAGGCCTTCTCTGATTCCCAGTTGATCGTCTCGTGTGACAATTTGTTTCGTTCATGATCCCAGTGCCGAAGCTGGTCAAGGAAGCCATTCAGGAGGCAACATGCGGAAGAACTGCGTGTGGGTGGATCGAGTTTGACATTTTTCCCATACTTTATACTAAAGCCCGGTTGCCTTAGTAATATTCGCATTGAGCGCATATTGTAAGAAATAACAATGTGCTAGTGCCGAGCATTTTTCTTGCATTATCTGAACAATTCAGCATACATTGTGATGGTGTTTTTAATATTTGTGACGAAGGGAGCCTAAAGTCAACGTCAAAACTTGGAGGTTATTATACTGACGCCCCTCTCCTCCAAAGTGCCCCATTTGAATTTATCACTGAACTTCCCGTGGTTTGGATGTATTAAGACGGGCCTACCGGCTGATTTGTCACGAGTCTCCATCAAGCAGTCTCTCGTCGTTCATCGCAGAGGTACGCCTCAAGAAGCAGGTCCAAGACTACAATAAGAGCTAGTTTGTAGCCATCTTTTTGGGTCATAATCATGAAATTCAATCTAGATTCCATACCCAACTTGTTTTGCTGCCATGAAATTCGACGCATCATTTCAATTGACATTCCACTATTGTAGTATGTTAAGTCAATTGGTGTCCTTAACCTGTTATTTTTCTGGAAATCATTTCATTCATATCATTTCTTTCAAATGAAATGGTGTAAACGAGCTCTAAGATTGGTCACCTCGAGAAAAAAATTGAAGTCTGCCCTGTCGTTTTCCGTCTGAAAAACAAGGTCCGATTCTATAATCAAACTTCAGATCTGTCTCAGCCACTAAATACTAGTTGTATGAAAAAAAAATTGAAACAAAGGAAATCGAAACAACTTATTGCTACCAATTCGCCAGCCACAGCAACTTGACCAGTATGCATATGCATTTGCATCAGAATCAGTTGGACAAACAGTTTGTATGATCAGATTTTGTACCATCAGAATCAATTGTTTTTCTAGGCTGCCATGTACAGATGCATGGGATTAATTAGATGACATGTTAGAGGAAATGACATGTTACTAGTTATCCGGGCCAACAAACGTGACGAAAGTTCGGCCTCGGTGCATCTCTCGTTGATCGTCAAGTCGGCATATATAAGATAAGCACGTGCTGCTGCAAGGAAAGGAATCCTTGATCGTATTTTACTTGGAAGAAATAATGAGCAAATCTCCATTAATTCATGAAACAGATCGACTCCTGCATAAACGCGAGCACATCAACGAACCCTCAATCCCATCCTTGTCACGCGCATCATGGGCGCTTGCCTCGGCAAAACGAATTCGCCAGATCAGAGGGCACCGCCCTGGTCGGACCTCCCGCCGGAGATCGCTGGCCTGATCTTCTGCCGTCTCCCATCCCATGACGACCGCCTCAACTTCGGCGCCGTTTGCCATGGGTGGCGCCTCGCTGCCCAGCGGCAGAGCCCTCGGCCGCCAGCCATGCCGTGCATCAATCTCGGCCGTGGCACGTACCAGAGCATCATCGACGGCACGGTGCGCCGCTTCCCTGCGCCTGAGGGCTATCGCGCCGGCGCATCCTTTGGCGGCCGGCTCTTATACTGCCACGATAGCTCCGGCCGATGCTTCCTTCGTGCCCCTTTCTCGGGTGCTGCCATCCAGGTCCCAACCCACTACCGCAATTCGCTAGTCGACTTTCCCACGGTGCTGAATTCATGGTCATTGGAGGCGGTGCCCGACACGGTGATCATTGGCAAAGGCATTGCCATGAAGATGGTTGTGTGCTCGTCTGGTCTCGTAGTCGCCTTATTACGCCACCCCCGCCGCGGTTACTTATACCCAGTTGCGTACATTGCCTCTTTCCAACAGCGGTTGGTCCAGCCGCATGATCTCCATCACATGGTCGTCTATGCCTACCGGGACATTATCTTTTACCATGGGAAGGTCTTTGCTCTATCCTGCTGGGAAAAACTCTTCTACCATGATGTCGACGGAGCTCAGGATCAACAACAACCTATCGTTGAGCATGTCAACGAGGCTCGGCCATTTATGCTTACCAACTGCTACTTAGTCGTATCGTCCGACGAGCAAAAACTACTCATGGTGCGGTGGAGGAGAAGCATCACTACCGATGGTCACAACACCATGGATGTGTGGGTGTTCGAGGCGGATTTCGGCGAGAGTCGGTGGCTAGAGGTGAAGGACCTTGGCGACCAAGTCCTCTTTGTCGGCAGAAATTGCTCCATGGCATTCGCGGCGGGCACGTCGAAGCATTGGGACAGGAGGTTCCGAGGAGGGAACCGCGTGTTTGTTTTGGGCACCGAGTGGGAATGGTCGTTGGGGGAGCCCTTCTCCCACAAAACGGATATTCCTAGCTATTGCGTGTATGACATGATGAGCGGAGAAACTAGTTTGATTTCGCTCGATGGACCTCCCTACACGGAAAGTTGCACTTTGGGGTGGTTCTTCCCCCATGAGTGAAACATCGAGATGGATATGAATGCTATCAGCTCTTGTAAGGTACTACAGCTTGGATGGATTTTCTTGTCTTAAACAATCATTGCAATTTTTCTAACAAGGGAATTGTACGATATTGCAATTTCATGGTTATGGTCCTGGCGTGTGTATTTAAATTCTGCAACCCTGTGTATAGTTTCAGTTAGCTATATATTGTTGTTTTTATTCTGTTAAGATATAGTGCGTGGGCCAATGGTATTTTATATTTTTATTTCTTATGTGATGCAAAGGGAAGGTCGCATTACGCATCACAAAAGAATCCTGACCTAGGAGCTCTCATTTCCCCCCTCCCGTCTCTCTCCCCTACCCCCACCCCTCCTTGAGAGCTCTCTTGCCACACCCGGCTCCTCGCTCCCTCTTAGCCTAGACCCCTCTGTATACAGTAAGTTTAGGATTCTGTCCTCTGTGGAGTCTAGGGGTAGAGCTCTATCTTACGTCAGCAAGATCCGGTGCATGTTGTGGGTCGTCTTCTTTGCTGATACTGTAACAAAACTCGTTGCGTTGTGTGATGCTCCCTAGGGTAAGGCCCCGCTTGGATTGGCGTGTCAGAATACCGAACCGTAATTTTTTGCGCGCAGGCGCTGGAATTTCTGCCGGAGGTCGCTACGTCTATAATGTTTCCGCCCGGAATCGCCTAATATACGGTGAACCAATCGGGCCCTAAGGGTTTACCGTACGGGGTGGGGGAATGCGAGCGCGTGAGTTGGCCCTCCTAGCGTGTGCGGTCCTACGCGGGCTCGGGGCGCAAAGAAATAGGAGGGCATGCAGGGCCCGAGTTAAGGGCGGTAGCGCTCGTCTCGATGCATGCGACTCATTAGACGGCAAATATAATTTGAGCACACATACTCAATTTCAAGAGAGATTTAGGTTAAATATACTACACATATGTGAAAGTTCAATTATACTCCTGAACTGCCGGATTAAAACTGCCCCAACCAATCAACTTAGGTCGCCGGTCGAAAATATAATACGCACTAATGTGTGTAGTACAATGCAAGGAAAAAGTCCATTGTTTTCCTCTTTATTTCTGTCTCTCACAATGTCACATCACAGTGCCTCGTACATTTTAGAAAAAGAGTATATATTAATATCACAAAGATACCAATTAAACCTAGCCTCTGACATTACGGATGCACACAGCCGAAATAAGAAGCTAAAAAAGAAAAGTTCCGCTACAGAATTCCAGTCCTTGCAGCAGCAGTACAACCACCACCAAGACAACTGAAAGGATCGGTATGGCCACCTCGAGGGGGGGTGAATAGGTGCTACTCAATTTTTAGCTCTTTTTCGAGTTTAGGCTTGACACAAAGGTAAATTCTCTAGATATGCAACTACGGTGAATTTACCTATATGACAAGTTAACACAAGACTAAGCAAGATACAAGTAAGAGCTAACGAGTAAAGAGTAACCAAACGGAAAGCACGCGGAGACAAGGATGTATTCCCGAGTTCCTCCTTTTTAGGGAAGTACGTCTCGTTGGAGGGGTGTGAGTTTTAAACTCAAACGCCACAAATGGCCTCACCTTATTATCCGATGAACCTTGCCAAAAGATCGGTTCACCTTCCACTATCGGAATCCTTCAAGGCAGAATCCGAAACCTTTACAGCAAACTTGAGGCACAACCCACAAAAGGATTGGGGGCTCCCAAGCACCACAACACCTGCCACACAAAAGTAGCAAGCAAGTAAGTACAACAAGATTCGTAGGTTTTCCTAGTGGAAACCCTAGGCTCAAATCCCTCAAGTGAATGAGGGGAGAATGAAGAATGCTTTGGTGTAGATCGGGGTCTTCTCCTTCGGATCTCTGAATATGAGCTTGATTGGTTGGTGGAGTAAGGAGATCTAGGAGCTTGAAGCTTTGCTTTAATGGATGAGAGAGAATCTGAAGCTTAAACTTGCTGGAGGTAGGTAGAGGGGTATTTATACCCCCTCCCGAAAATCTGCCCGTTGACGCTTCCAGGGGGCCGGATATTTCCGGAGGGCGGGCCGGATATCTCCGGTGGGCAGAAATTTCCGCAACTATCTCCGGCCTGAAGTCGCCCAAAAAGACAGGAGCAAATCTCCTTAATGTCTTAGCCGTTTTTCTACCGTCCGGAAATCTCTGGTCCACATACCGGAAATTCGGTCAGCAGACCGGGATTTCCCATCCTTCCCAAAAAATGCTTGAGCAACTTTTCGCCTCTCTCTTCCTTTTTCCTTTTAGATCTTCTAACCGAGATGATGTACTAATAGATGGAATCTGAAATAACTTAGCACACGGTTAGCAAACTAGTTGTGTTGTCATTAGTCACCAAAACGAGGTAGAATATATATGCTCTTTCAATCTCCCCTTTTTGGCGAATGATGACAACACAATTAGATGGATTTGCAAAATGTAGACGGGCTCCCCCTAAATGTGTGCATCAAGGAG
This sequence comes from Poa pratensis, assembly GCA_947311845.1. Lineage (NCBI taxonomy): Eukaryota > Viridiplantae > Streptophyta > Magnoliopsida > Poales > Poaceae > Poa > Poa pratensis. Next base: position 31,157,328 of record CAMZMU010000094.1, read on the forward strand.
ATATTTGCATTTGAACACAAAATGCACACACTTTGGGAAACTCCCCCTAGATTTTACAAACCAAGCAAGTTCAAGAGATAAACAATTTAAGCATAATTTGCACAACACGAGGTAAGACAACAAGGGTACAAATATTACAACACAACCATAGTCTCACATAAACATAAACATAGGTTCCACATGTCTTACCACATGCACGAGTAAAAAGAGTTCACCTAAAAGCCAAATAAGATAACATGGGAGCAACAAGCATAAGAACCAAATGAAAAACGAGCTTGTGCTCCCTCCCATGCAAATCCCCGAAGGCCTAATAGAGAGACTTCTCCCCCTTTGGCATCATGAATACCAAAAAGGAAGCAAGGCTCGATGCTAACGCCCCAAGCATCACGCAGCACCGCCGGAAGCCTCGCCATCATCCTCAAGATCTTCATCATTAGGCACAATCATATCCCAATCAACCTCGGCATTGTTCCACCTATCATAAGGAATCAGCTTCTTGGGAGGCTTGGGAGCATTGGGAACCTTCAAGTGCTCCATGATCTTGGACTGGTTGGTCAAAATGGCATGCCGCTCCTGATACGCTGCATAGTTCTCCTTGTGAAGGCATGAGCTCATGCAAAAGAGCTTCTCAACAGCGCGCACAATCCAAGGGCGGTTCATAGGATCCGCTTTCTTGACCCTAGGATTATGAGGAGTGCGGGACTGAGAGCCACTAACCATGTCCTCATCAATATCTTGCATGCGAGCTTGTTTTTTAACCACATGAGCGGACTTCTTGGTCAACTTGACGGGTAAGTGATCTTCACAATCTAGAGCCGAGTCCACATCCTTTGCCTCTTCCTCACTAAGCGGGTACAAATGCTTGATAAGCTTCATTACATAGGGGGCATATGGAGGAACTTTCCTCTCCATCACAGCAAAGTGCATCTCATGGAAGATGAAGTCCATCACATCAATGGGGCAAGAGTTGGGAGCGGGCTCATCCATAGCATAAATTTCATGTGCATACGCCATAAGGTTGACAAGGCCACCACGAATATCATCGTTGTTCCCGGCACTAGGAGCAATAGTGTGGCGAAACATACGAAGAAGAATATTATATACGGGGAGCAGCCCTGTGATAGTGCCAATAGAGCCCTGTGTATAGCAATCAGCCAAGATGTTCTTGTCGTAGGCAATGCCATCCATATGCATGCGCTCACCTTGAGGATTGAGGTTGCCCTCAAAAGGATAGCCAAGCAACTTAGCAAACGTGTGGAAAGTGGCATGAAGCTTGTGAGGCCCGGACATCCAGGTCATACCACGCTCAAGAGAGGTAGTAAACACAACTGTGGCATAGAACTGATGAATCAAAGGGATGTTGTAGTTGCAGGTAGACTCCATCAAGTGCCGCAGCCCCATAGCATCAACCACAGCAACTACACCTCCAAAATAATCTGCCTTGGCCTCAAGCTTCAGAAAATCAATAGACTTCTGAGGACAAACCTTGTGCCTATCTGAGATATGCATGTAGAAATCCCTGTGCAGAAGCTCCATCTGAGAAGACCAGAAACAGCTATCAATGTTTTCCTCCCGCGGTGTGTCATAAGTGAAGGAGGATCGCCAGGTACAAAACTCAGACTTGGACAGCTCAGAAACAGACCGTTGAACAGATTTTCCTTTGTTGCTCTTGGGCTTCTTGGCTGCAGTAGGTTGGCTGCCCTCAGAATCCTGACTGCCATAGCTGGGAGGACGAGTACCACGAGAGGCAGCGGCTTTCTGACGGATCTTGCGTGAGCAACCACCTGCAGAGAACGAATAGAGCAGTAGAAAGCATGGGGTAAGCACTCATGTCCGCAGAAAGGGAAACTAGCACGAGATGAAGCAAACTGGAAGTGTCAGAGTTAGACCGGAAATTCTGGGCCTCGGACCAGAAATATCCGGCCACCGAAATTCTGGACCACATGGCCGGAAATATCCGGTGCACACGGCTGAGACGGAATAATTGTTCTAGCTCTAATATTTCCACGAGAGATTCAAATCGGTGCTAGTATAGTGTAGGGCAAGCCTAGAGCAACATCTTCACCAAAGGAAACGGAGTAAAAACATCTATAGCGCCTAGGTTAAACGAAAAAGGAATTCGTCCTAGATTGGGAAATAGAGGTATTTACCGACGTCCATGGCAAAGATGAGTTGGAGGAGATGGATCCCCTAGGCGTGGGTATGCAGATCCGGCGCGGAACCGGAGAAATCCGGGGCGGGACGGCCCCGGGGAGGTCGGCGGCGGTGAGGTTCTCCCGGGCAGGAGAGAGAAGAGGACGGCGCGGGGTTGGAGCAACTGTTCGAGAGGAAGCAGTTGACCCCGTGGCCATCTGGGAAAAGCCCAGAAAAACTTGGGCCGGAAATATCCGGTCCTGAGGTCGGAAATATCCGATGCCCAGAGATTTTCGGCACAATTTTGGTCTAAGTTCCACACCATTCCATAAGAGGAACTGGTTAGGGACTTAGCCGAAATTTTGGGCTGAAAAATGGGCACCGGAAATTTCCGGCCTTAGGGCCCGGAAATTTTGGCCAATCACCACCAACAACCTCCAGATTTAAGCACAACGACATGAGTGAAAGAATAGCATGATTTTTGAGATGAGAAAGGCTTAGGTGTGATTAATGTAACTGGGAAAAAAGAACACACTCATATTGCAAGAATCAAATGAGAAAGGCCAATCTTGAGTGCTCTCCCAAACAAAACCAAAGGTCAAGAAACCCAAATAAAAGACAATAAGCTCCAACTCTTCACAAAGAAGAGGGTGGTGGCCGAAGCCACCATGTATGAGTATATGTGGCGTGACACCGCGAAGATATATCTTGGGTTCACTACCACCACTCGTCACTTAAGCTCACATTTTCATGGATTGAAAATAGAGAAACAAGTGAATTCTTACTATCGGCATAATGGGGGGAGGGATAGTCCAATGAATTAGGACCGCACTCCCCCTATGTCCATGCCTACAACTAAACACAATAAATAGTCAAGATATAGGTGTGTGTGCAAAATAGTCAAGCCAAGCTCCTTGAATCCACGATATTTAGCTCATTCCTCAAATAAGTGAATCTTGCTTCATCAAGAGGCTTCGTGAAGATATCCGCAAGTTGGTCTCTTGTGGGAACATGGCCTAGTTCAATATCACCACGGGCAACATGATCTCGAATGAAATGATGACGAATCTCTATATGCTTGGTTCTTGAATGTTGCACCGGGTTGTGAGCAATCTTGATAGCACTTTCATTGTCACATAAAAGAGGCACTTTGTCACAATTGACACCGTATTCCTTTAAAGTTTGCCTCATCCATAACAATTGGGTGCATGCACTAGCGGCCGCCACATACTCGGCTTCGGCGGTGGAGAGAGATATAAGATTTTGCTTCTTGGAAGACCAACTCACCAAGGAACCACCAAGAAATTGGCAAGCCCCGGAAGTTGACTTCCTATCATCATGATCACCGGCCCAATCCGAGTCCGTGTACCCACGAAGAGAGAAAACCTTGTCCTTGGGGTACCACAAACCAAACTTTGGGGTATGAATCAAATATCGTAGGATTCTTTTGACCGCCATCATGTAGCTTTCTTTAGGAGCGGCTTGGTACCTTGCACACACCACTACACTCAACACAATATCAGGTCTAGATGCACAAAGATAGAGCAAAGAACCAATCATGGAACGGTATACCTTTTGATCGACATCTATACCCTTTCGGTTAAGTTGTAGATGAACCTTGGTGTCCATTGGGGTGCGCTTCTCCTTAACACCAACCATATCAAACCTCTTGAGCATGTCTTGGATATATTTGATTTGAGAGATGAAAGTCCCTCCCTACAATTGCTTGATCTCAAAACCAAGGAAGAACTTCAACTCTCCCATCATGGACATCTCAAATCTATCGGTCATAAGTTTTGAAAATTCATCATTGAAAGCTTTGTTAGTTGAGCCAAAGATAATATTGTCCACGTAGACTTGGCATATGAAAAGCTCCCCTTTTACTCTCTTGGTAAAGAGAGTGGGAACGATTTGCCCAACCTCAAATCCACGGTCTACTAGAAGCTCTCTAAGGTGCTCATACCACGCACGTGGAGCTTGTTTAAGTCCATAGAGTGCCTTATCGAGCTTGTAGACATGGTTAGGGAGTTTGGGATCCTCAAAACCCGGTGGTTGCTTAACATATACTAATTCTTTAAGTGGGCCATTTAGAAAGCACTTTTCGCATCCATTTGTTGCAAGATAAAATTATGATGAGATGCATATGCAAGGAGGATACGGATGGACTCAAGGTGAGCCACGGGAGCATAGGTCTCTCCAAAATCAATGCCTTCAACTTGAGAGTACCCTTGAGCCACCAATCTTGCCTTGTTCCTCACCACCATGCCATGTTCATCTTGCTTGTTCTTGAATATCCCCTTACTCCCTATAACATTGCGGCACTCATTTGGCTTCTCAACTTGCTTCCACACTTTGTTGCGCTTGAAGTTGTTGAGCTCTTCATGCATTGCATTCAACCAATCCGGATCTTCAATAGCTTCAAAGACTTTCTTTGGTTCCACCATGGAGATGTGTGCTTGATGTTCACTAAAGTTTGCACATTGTCTTCTAGTCACAACCTTGCCCTTCAAGTCACCAATAATATTTTCCAACAAATGTTGTCTTAACTCCATGGTTCTTGCAACTCTAGCTTAACGACGGGCTTCGATATCCTCATTGGATCGAGGAATAATCTCTTGATCATCTTGATCATTTGTGTCCCCGTCTTGACCGGAATGATGGCCTTGGTCTTCAATGTTCACACCTTCATCACTAGAAGGAGAGGTTGGACCTTGGTCTTGATCATGGCTAGCATCAACAATTGGAGAACTTGGTTCTTGCGTAGCAACTTGATCAACATGAGGAGGGTCTTGAACTTGTTCTTGGCTAGGTGCATCATTTGCTCCACCGGATGGTGCGGGTTCCACTTGTGATGATGTATCCGCCTTATTGCATCTTGAGGTTCCTCATCATCTACATCACGAACATGAAATTGCGCCACTTGGGAGCCGTCATTCTCATCGAACTCCACACTACAAGATTCTACAACGATCTCGAAAGACTTGTCGTAGATTCTATAAGTGTGGGTTTCGGCACCGTAACCAACAAAAGTATCCTCTAAAGCCTTAGACTCAAATTTAGATAAACGAACACCTTTGATCTTATAGAAACACTTACAACCGAACACCCGGTAGTAAGAAATATTGGGCTTGTTGTCGGTAAGCATCTCATATGGAGTGAACTTCTTTCCCGTGCGAAAGTAGAGCCGGTTAGATGAGTGACATGCCGTGGAGATGGCATCGGCCCACAAGAAAAGTGGAGTCTTGAACTCCACTAACATAGACTTTGTCATATCCATAAGGGTCCGGTTCTTCCTCTCGGCTACACCATTTTGTTGAGGGGTATACGCAGCGGAATATTGATGTCGAATTCCCTCTTCACTAAGAAACTCATTTAGGGTGTAGTTCTTGAACTCGGAGCCATTGTCACTTCTAATGACCAATATAGGGACATTGTGTTGACGTTGTACTTCATTGGAGAAGTCGATGACGGCTTGTTGGGTCTCACTCTTCGACTTGAAGAAATAAACCCATGTGAATCTAGAATAGTCATCAACAATCACAATACTTCTTCCCACCAAGACTAGGTTGAGGCACGGCACCAAAGAGATCAACATGAAGAAGTTCCAAAATCCTTGTTGATGAAATGATGGTCTTGCTTGGTGGGGAGAATCATGCATCTTTCCTTCAACACAAGCCCTACAAAGACGATCTCTAGAAAAGGAAACATTCTCTTTTAGTCCAAGAATGTGGCCACCCTTGTGAAGACTTTGCAAAGTTCTCATATTGACATGGGACAAGCGGCGATGCCACAACTACCCCACGTCAGTCTTTCCAAATAGGCACATTGCTTGAGAGTTGGTAGACTCCGAAAAGTCCACCACAAACAACTCATGTTCAACGTACCCAACAAAAGCGACCTTTAGAGTCTTTCTCCACATGAGTACCACAATATCAAGATCAAAATGGACGGCAAAGCCCATCTTGTTAAGTGCACGAACGGACATTAAATTGTAACCAAGGGACTCGACAAGCATGACATTCACAAGGGTGATATCCCTTGCTACTACCACCTTGCTGAGACCGTTACCTCGGTTTTTGATTTATCTCCATAAGTGACGGTTGATTGATTTGTATTTGGTCTCAACTCCGTCATGATCTCCTTGCTTCCGGTCATATGACTTGTGCATCCACTATCAATCACCCATTTTGACCCACCGAAAGCATAGTCCTACAAGAAATCATTGCTTGGTTTTAGGTACCCATCTTGCAATGGGTCCTCTTTTGTTAGCAACAAGGGTCTTAGGAACCAAAATAGCTCTAGCAACATATCCATCATAGGGACCAACATATTTTGCATAAACATCACCATAATAATCAACATAAAGAATATAGTAAGGGTTAGCAATTCCCGCAAAGTCATTACGAGTGGTTTTGCTCCTTGTAGCATCACCACTCGCAATGGTATACTTCTTTGCTTGTGCGGGCTTGGCCTTCTTCTTGTTGTTCTTCTTCTTGGCAACATAACCAAGACCCTCTTTCCCAATGTGTGGCTTTTGCATTTGCAAAAGATCATCAAGAGGCTTACTTTTTTTTTGAAACGGGGCAAAAGCTTTGCCCATCGATTTATTAAGAAGAAGGTGCCCGATTTATTAGTGGAAGAAACCGGGCGAAAACCATTCAACAAACACCAACAACACGAGAGGAGCCAACACAAACACAAAGGACAACACCTAAAGCAAACCACACCCAAAGCGACAACCTCTCTCTACCTAAACAACCGCAAACTGATGACCACTCTAGGATCACGCAGCTGCTGAATCTTTCCTTGCTATTCTCTTCTCGCTTCTTTTGCCCCTGATGGTAGTAACCGTACTGAGAGATTTCCTCACCTTCCTGATTACTTCCTCCGAAGCCTTTCCTGTCAAGATGCAAGCAATGTCCTTGCCATAACCAGGACTAGCTGCCTCTAAACAGGCGAGTAAGCCACGAACCTCCTTAGAAAAGAGGGCGTCGGAGCTAGGAGCCAACACACCTCCACTGCCCACAGAGGGCGTTGAGGCCACCGCCGAAGCCTCGGACGAGGCCAACTCCATCGGAAGCACCACCGATGAATCCTCACTCAACTCATGAAGCTCCAAGTACGAAGGTGGTGATGGCCCCATGTCCACCACCGAAGACTCCAATGAGCGTAGCTCCATCGGAAGCACCAAAGGTGATTCCCCCACAAGGTTCTTGCAGTGCAGACAAAATCTGCACAACTGGAGCCACAACCTCGGTGATGACATCACTCCCAACAGCACGAGGAGAAAAATGTCCAAAGACACACTCAACCCCCGCATCAACGGAACCAATCTGGAGCTCCGACGGCAAAGGCACAACTGACGCAATCTGAAACTTGACAAGAGCATCGTGGAGCTCAGAGCGAAGAAACTCAACCTTTTGAAGGAGCTCCATGCGCAGCAGGGCCAACTGGGACTCCACAGTAGAGACCAAAAAGGCACTAGCATTGGAGTCCTTGCAACATCCAGCAGGGCATCTTTGCGGCACCGACACACGCAGCGGTGAGTGGTCCAAAACCTCGGCCCGACTCCTGGTCAACGAAGGACAAGGCTGGACGGATGGAGAACGTCTTCGCTGGCAAGGCGCACGAGTGACCGGAGAGCAAGCGCGAGCGGCCGGAGAGTGATCACGAGCAACCGGAGAGCGAGCATGACAGAACCTCTCCCGATGACCAGGAAGACGACAACGGATGCATCTGAAAGGCTCACAGCATACACAGACTTGGTGGCCACGCTCGAGACAACGGAAGCACCTTCCTCGAGCCCAACGCTTGAAAGCGAGGCAACACTCAAGACGCTCCCTTGACGGTTCCGGGGGAGGGCCACGGCTGGAGCGGCGCCCCCAAACAACATGCTGAAAGGGCATGTGTTGCCCCATGTGTGGTTTTGGTAATTAATGACAATCCTTATGGACTAATGTTTGCATTGAGATATACTTGTTGATCTTGTCCATAGGAAAAGATTGGAGTTCATGTATTGGACTCGAGAAGATTACATGATGACCAAGGTTTCATCCAAGGGTTTATATGAAGAATGGTCATGTGAAGAGTTGAGCTTATTGCAAGCATGGCTTGGAAAAGAAGATTGAGTGAACTTCATGTTTATCTCCAAGCCATCATCTATATCAAGAGAAGAATATGAAGCACAAGTGGTTTCATGAAGACGGAGCTTAGCGAGGCTCTCCCATAATGGAGTATGGGGGAGCATTTGGAGAAGTCTTCATCAAGCATGTGCTAGCAAGCACAATCAAGAAAGGTGTTCCAACTTGAGAGAGTCAAGATCGTCATCATCTAGCTCAAGTGGAATGCGCAAGGCAAAGGTATGATCTTGATAGGGTTTCTATTTTACCGGTCTCATGTTGTTAGTTTGGAGACCGGGTTATAGGATAGATGGCGTACTATCAAGAGGGGCTCTCAAGTGAGTAACTTGATCGCATATTTATGGAGAGCTCAAACCTTTGCATATTTGGCATATCATCTTTCTTGGTTCTTATTTGGCTTTTATCCATGTGAGAATTTAGAGCTTGTGTTCATCTCCATACCGAGTTCTAGTTCATCAAAAACGGATTTCATTTGGATATCTAGTGGTGTTTTTCATGTTGGAGGTTTTACCGGTTCGTCTCTTGTAGAGAGGTCAAACTCTCCTCTTGTGTTATCCTCCTCACATGATGGACTATGATGTGTATATGCATGATCTTGTTGTGCTTGTGATTATCTTCGGAGCAAGCCCAAGATCATTGAAAACGGAGTCCGGATGGAAAACTTGTTGCGTTCTCGGTGTTGGAAATATTATCGGTCCTCCTCGAGATAAGGTCCACACCTCCCATGTGTGATATCTCCTCCATATTTGTGACCCTTAATATTTCCAACCTCTTGTCGCTTTGTAGGAAAGCTCTTGTCGCTACCTTTCCAACCTCGTTGGTTTCATCTCGTTTGGAGCTTCCTTGCAAAAGTTATTGCATTTCAGGATTTGCTGTTCTGTGTTGCTTTTCCTGTCCGGAGTCTCCGGCCTCAGGGGTGCTCAGGGCCGGAGTCTCCGGCCTCCCTGGTTTTGGAGCAAAGTGCCCCGCGGACGGCGCTTGCGGTATAGCGTCCGGAGTTGGTCCGGAGTATCCCCGGAGTCTCCGCCCGGCCGGAGTCTCCGGCCCTCGTGGTCCGGTGTCTCCGGTATGAGTTTTTCTGCATCGGCTTTTTCCTGACTTTCTGCGTCCGGAGTCTCCGCCCTTTTGGTCCAGAGTCTCCGCCCGGGCCGGAGTCTCTGGCCTCCAGACCAGAAACTCCGGACTAAGTGGCTGCAACGGCTCTTTTTCTGGGAGGGGTATAAATACCCCTCCACCTACCTTCAGCCACTTAGCTCTTCCAAGCACGTTTTTCTCCCTCTCTCTCTTCCATTGTTGACCTTGGAAAGCTTGCCCCTCTCCCAATTCCTCCCATGATTCTTGCATATCTTTGAGGGATTTGAGAGAGGAGATCTAGATCTACATTTCCACCAATCCATCTCTCCTCTAAGTGAGGGGAACCTAGTAGATCTTGATCTTGGAGTTCTTGGTGTTTCTCCTACTTTGTTCTTCCTCTCTTCTCCCCCCATAAGCATTAGTTGCTTGTGGTGGGATTTGAGAGTGAAGGATTTGAGCACTTGTGCTCTTGCCTTTTGCATTTGGTGCATCGGTGTGCTCTCCACAAAGATTCGTGGAAGTTGAAAGCTTGTGAACTTGTTACTCTTGGGTCTTTGGACCCTAGACGCTCATGTGGTGGTTGAGACCCTTGGTGGTCACTTGTAGCTGTTCGGGAGCCCCCAATCCCGTTGTGGGTTGTGCCTCGGATCGTTGTTGAAAGGCTCCGGATTTCCGCCTCGAAGGATTCCGATAGTGGAAGGTGAACCAAACCTTTGTGGTGCGGTTCATCGGAGAAGAAGGTGAAACCTTTGTGGTTGTTGAACCATTGTGTTAGTTCACACCTCTCCAACGAGACGTACTCCCTTAACAAGGCGGAACTCGGGAATACATCCTCGTCTCCGCGTGCCTCGGTTATTTCTATACCCGAGCTTTTTACTTATGCACTCTACATTGTGATAGCCTTCGTGCTTGAAGTATTCTATATTGCTATCACCTTGTTGCTTGTCTTGCTTAGCATAAGTTGTTGATGCACATAGGTGAGCCTAGTTTATTTAGATTGTTGGCTTGTTAATTTAAACACATAGTTTTATTCCGCAATTATCAAGCCTAAACCGGAAAAGTTTTAATCACCTATTCACCCCCCCCCCCTTCTAGGCGACATCCTTGTCCTTTCACATGCTGCCAGCCCTTCTCGGCATCTAGACCCTCCATCTGAAGCGAAGACGATGGCTTGGGATGGGCGCCACAGACAGGGTGGCCATCCCGGCCCACCTGCTTCCAGCCATTCTCGTCTCCTGCAGCGGCAGTAGAAGCTGCAGCAGAAAGGGCGCAACAGGGCTGCGCTGGGGCCTTCTCATCATGTCGCACACCGGCAACCCCGAGAGTTTCAGCAACAGAGAACGGCGACACGAGCTGCAGCTGGTCAATGGCATCTCCGGCCATAGCAGGTTGGGCGACAATCTTCATGGCCGCGGGCATCAACTCCAAGCTGGAGGAGGCGCCAGCGAGGGGAGCAGCGCCGGGAGGCGGGGCGGGTTGGATGGCAGTCTTCATCAGCTGCAGGCTGGAGGAGGCGCCGACAAGGGGAGCAACGCCGACGTGAGGCGGGTCCGGAACGACAGTCTTCGCGGCCGTGGGCATCAACTACAGGCCGGAGAAGGCGCAGGCGAGGGGAGCAGGTGCTGGAACGGCAGTCTCCGCAGCCGCGGGCGTGGGCTTCACCAAAATCCGGCCACGAATCGCAGGGTCAGACTTGCGGGAGGCGAGAATAGCTTCGGCGAGTACAGTGGCGGTGGACGGCGAATCCATGGAGGCCGCGGGGCCAGCAGGCCCAGGCTCAGCCGGAGCAGCCACCGCCGCGGGAGCTCGGGGCATCCCGAAGCCCCAGTCCATGGGGCCCGACGCAGAGGCCGTGGACACGTCGGAAGCTCCGGATGCGGCGGACTTAGCATCGCCCCCCATGGCGGCAGGCGCGGAGACGAGGAAGGGCGAGACGTCGGAGGCGAGCCACTGCTCGACGGAGAAGAGCTGCTGCGTGCAGCCCATGTGCGGCCCCATGGCCGTGACCTCAAGCCTCAAGGCAACAGCAGAGGCAGTCGTGATGCACGCCGTCACTGTCGGAGGCGACCAAGCTCCTACATGCCAGCCAGATGGACGGGAAGAGGGCGTTGAGGGGAGGCTGGATCCGGTCGCGGAGCTCGGAGACGACACCGCTGGAGAGAGATCAGGCCGGCGGCGGCGGCCCAGCCCTGGTCGCGGGTGCCTCATCCCCTCAAGCATCCAAGGATAGTGCAATAGGCTTACTTTGGGGACTAGAGGCCTTGACAAGTTCGCTCTTCAACCTAGCATTTTCCTCAATAACATTTGCATGATCACAAGAAGTAGTAGAGGAACTAGGAACATTAGTTTTAGATGATTGAATTTGAAATTGTTCAAAAGACTTGGTGAGGATAGAGTGTTCAAGGCCTTGGTGAGCTTCTCTACCTCCTCGATTAGTCTATCATGACCAACACCAAATTCAACCCTTTCTTTCTTGTAAAGCTTATATTTTGCAATAGCATGGTCTTGTTCTTTAATGATTTTAGAAAAAATTGCATTTTGTGACTCATCAAGATTTTCAAGTTTCTCTTCAAGAGAGACACGAAGCTCATGCTCTTCCTCAAGAGCCACGGTGAGAGCGGCAATGTCGCTAGCATATTCTCTTTCAAGTCTACCTTCTCCTCAAGAAGATCTTGTGTCATCCCATAATCGCTCATAAGAGCCTCAAAGCGTGTCTTGGCTTCACCTTGCAAGTTAGTCATGAAACGATCCAAAGCAACATTTTCTTCCTTTATTCTAAGACTAATAAGATCATCCATTTCATTCATAGTCTTGGAAGTGGAAAAATATGATACCTTGGTGGCCTTAGCCATGAGACACTTGGCGGATTGGATGCGAATGTTCTCATTGGGGGATTCAAAGAGAGAAGGAAATGTTGATGAAGTAATAGCAATAGCGGCAACTTCACTTGTGGTTTCTTCTTCATCTTCTTCATCCCCGGACATGTACTCCTCTCTTGTCACCAACACCATTCTTGAAGGTGGCTTCTTGTTGGGAAAGTTCTTCTTGAAGAAAGGTTTCTTGCTAGGTGACTTTGAGCATTCTTGAGAACGAGCATTCCTCCATGTTCTTCACGGTTCTCATACGGGCACTTGGCAACATAGTGATATCTATCTTGACAATTGAAGCAAGTCTTAATTTTTGGGTTGCCCTCCTTGTAACCACTAGATTTGAACTTTTGCTCCACTTGAGCTTTAGCCTTGGATGGGTTCTTCCAAAAGGTTCTTGCCGCAAGAGCCACATAGTCTCTATGAGCAATCTTGAGTTCTTCGGGGTCCACGGAGGACACATTTTCATAATCTTGATCTTCATTGTGTTCCATCACCTTGGCCTTCAAAGCAAGTGAAGCTCCTTGTTGCATTCCAATGGCTCGGGCACGAGAGTCTTGTGCAATTTTGGCTTGAACTTTGAAAGATTGCATCTTTTGCCTGACTTCATTGGAGGTCAATTGAGGAAAGTTGTGCCTTCCTTGGAGACTCTTCAAGTCGGCCGGTTCAAAGGGCAAGAGAGCATTCGCATACTTCCTCTTGATCCAAGCATCATTCACAGGGGCGCACCAAGATCTCTATAGGCATTGGCAAGGGCCTTGAGTCTTCGATACATTTGCTCATTGTCTTCTCCATCTTACATGAAGAACCCTTCGACCTTGTTGCTCATCTCCTCAAATCGGTTTGTCTTCATGCTATAATTTCCAACAAACACTTCAATGAGGCACTTCCAAGCTTCTTTGGCGGTGGTGCAATGTTCGATGTGAGGCAAGTCATCATCTCCCACTGCATCTCGATCAAATCAAGAGCGGTGACATTTAGTTGACAATCAACCACCTCTCTTCTTGTCTTGTTGAATTCATCAACGGCTGATATCCTTCTTCAATGATCCTCCAAAGCTTGATGGATGCACTGTTCACATAAGATCTCATAGAAGAATGTCATTTAGTAAACAAAGATGCATTTAGCTTAGGTGGATTTCCCCTTAGGTGATAGGAGGATGAGGGATAGGTAGGCGGGAGAGTATGGAAAAGGAACTCTACCATATTCTCCCGAACCATTGTTGGTTTACTTGGGGAGTCAATTTATCTTTGTCAACCCCCTTCTTCTTCCCATCAACCTCTTCCTCCTCGGGTTTCTTAGGAATCTCCGAAGAAAGAGGAGTGGGAGGAGATGAGATATCCTTCGCCTCCATGAGTTTCAAGATCATCTCTTGCAACTTATCCATTTTAGTTTCCATAGAGCTCTTCATGGAATTGAAGTCCTCTATGGAAACCGAAGTGGACACGGTGGGGAGGTCGGGAATCTCATTTCCATGCTCGTCAATGGCCATACTTCTCTTAGCGGTTAAGCCCGAATAAAGAGCCGAGGCTCTGATACCAATTGAAAGGATCGGTATGGCCACCTAAGAGGGGGGGGGTGAATAGTGCTACTCAATTTTTAGCTCTTTTTCGAGTTTAGGCTTGACACAAAGGTAAATTCTCTAGATATGCAACTACGTAATTTACCTATATGACAAGTTAACACAAGACTAAGCAAGATACAAGTAAGAGCTAACGAGTAAGGAGTAACCAAACGGGAAGCACGCGGGACAAGGATGTATTCCCGAGTTCCTCCTTTTTAGGGAAGTACGTCTCGTTGGAGGGGTGTGAGTTTTAAACTCAAACGCCACAAATGGCCTCACCCTATTCTCCGATGAACCTTGCCCAAAAGCTCGGTTCACATTCCACTATCGGAATCTTTCAAGCGGAATCCGAGCCCTTACAACAAACTTGAGGCACAACCACAAAAGGATTGGGGGTCCCAAGCACCACAACACCTGCCACACAAAAGTAGCAAGCAAATAAGTACAACAAGATGCCTAGGTTTTCCTAGTGGAAACCCTAGGCTCACATCCCTCAAGTGAATGAGGGGGAAATGAAGAACGCTTTGGTGAAGTAGTAGATCGGGGTCTTCTCCTTCGGATCTCCGAATATGAGCTTGATTGGTTGGTGGAGTAAGGAGATCTAGGAGCTTGAAGCTTTGCTTTAATGGAGGAGAGAGAATCTGAAGCTTAAACTTGCTGGAGGTAGGTGGAGGGGTATTTATACCCCCTCCCAAAATCTGCCCGTTGACGCTTCTAGGGGCCGCATATTTCCGGACTAAGTACCGAAATTTTCTGGTCGGGGGCCGGATATTTCCGGAGGGCAGGCCGGATATCTTCGGTTGGCGGAAATTTCCGCCACTATCTACGGCCTGAAGTCGCCCAAAAAGACAGGAGCAAATCTCCTTAATGTCTTAGCTTTTTCCACCGTCTGGAAATCTCTGGTCCACATAGAAATTCCGGTCAGCAGACCAGGATTTCCCATCCTTCCCAAAAACTGCTTTGAGCAACTTTTTACCTCTCTCTTCCTTTTTCCTTTTAGATCTTCTAACCGATGTTGTACTAATAGCTGGAATCTGAAATAACTTAGCACATGGTTAGCAAACTAGTTGTGTTGTCATTAGTCACCAAAACGAGGTAGAATATATATGCTCTTTCAACAACACCTGATGTCCAAAGTCTCCTATAGCAACGCCTTCAAGAAGGAAACAGTGCACAAGCCGTCGTCGCTTGATCGAAAATCTTGGGTTTTCACCCAGGAGATAGTCCCCGCTCAAAACAATGTCTTCAACAAAACCATTGCCAGGCACAACAAATTAAGGCCAGACCATGGATTTTCACCCTGAAAGGTAAGACTTTGAACTTCACCTGTAATGTTGCCCCCACTTACATACCGCTGCTACGATTCCTGAAGCTCAAGCAAGTTCCTCATCGCCACAGAGGCTCTAATCACCATTACTAGTCCTCCAATCTCAACTTTTATGACATTCTTCGTCTCTGACTTCACCATGGATTTGCCCATGATGGCAACAGAAGCAGAGCTTCATGCCGCTCCCTCCGACGCGACCGAATCCCATCCGATCCAGCAGTCTCTAGACATAAACGTCCATGTGAGATGCCGGCGGAGCCTTTCGGAACCCGACACTCCGGCCAGATCAAAGAGGACAGGTGTTAGACAGATCTGCACCTTGTCGCAATAGGAACCCTAGGACCACCGCCTTTATTCAGGCCGAGGCGCCACGCAATCGGCCATCCCAGGGCTAGATGTGGGATCAACCACAACCAGCCTTGGCAGTCCGTCTTCGACGAAGACGAAGGCAGCCACCGCCAATCCTATCCTCGTGCAGTCGTGCCGGAGTTGGCCAAGCCCAGAGGCCGCGTGGTCGACGGAGTCGGAGGCAACTGGACGAACTCGGCCCGTCTGCCTATTGGGCACAGACCGGGCGCGCCTCCGCCTGGTGCCGCCGTCGTTCGCGCAGTCCTTGGCCGCCACCGGCCCGCGCCGCCGCCATCGATCGGCTGAGAGTGGGGCGCCTCCCGTTCGGTTCGATTCCAGCCGAGGTAGCGCCGCCGCCGCCACGCCACAAGGGCGAAGCTCTGCGACGCCTCTGGCGATGGCGGCGGAAGGATTGGTCGCGAGAGGGGGGCGGACCGGAGGTGGCGGCGGGGAGATCCCCGGTGTGGCGCGGCACCGGGAGGTCAGTCAATGGTCACAGTGCCTCGTACTAGGACAGAGACTTGCTATACTCACGATTCCTAAGCTAGGAGACACGCTGGTGTAGTAGTGCTATAATTTGAGCTTGTATTCGAATACGTCAGACGCTATTCGGCTTGCATATCCACAATTTTTTTTTTACAACTATCCACACGTGGCTTTAATTTGCAAGTGCATTTGTTTTTAGACGGGCCCGTCCTTAGCCCTTTACTCCATTCAGTGGCGTTTTAACTAAGCAAGTCCTTGTATTTTTTTTTGAAAGGGGGAGGACCCGAAGGCCCCAGAAGCTCCATTACTCGGTGGCATTCTTACAAGGAGGACCCTAGCTATTGCAGGAAAAGCCAACATGCCCTCTAATTTTACAAGAAGGACCCCAGAAGGGAAAAGGGGAACACAATCCAGTCCTTCTTCTCCACCGCTGCGTTGACTGGATCTCGCTTCACGGCCGCTGGCGGCAGCGCCGGGGACAGCGCCACTTGGTCCGCCGTCAGGATGGATCGCCGCGTCGAGATCGGAAGACCTCCATATCGGCACAACTGCCTGGAGAGAAAAATCCTCGGAGCCATAGCTGTCGAGGTGCGGAGTGGCCTCTTTGGCCGAAGATAGCAGCGGCGCTCATCGCCGTCGCTTGGGAACTGCCGCATCTTGAGCTTCTTCACTTGGAGCCATCGATGATGGTAAGTCCACACCGTCGCCGTCGCAGCCCAACGTCGCCCTCTCCTGCCTCCCCCTCGCCGCCATGGCCGGCCGGGAGGTTGGAGAGCGCACGACGAGCCCGAAGTCGCCAGTGAACGCGCTGGTGGAGGAGGGAGCTGCCCGCCTCCCATCTAACCGTCGCCATCTCCATCCCTCGCCTCCACGGCCGGCCGGAGGGGGATGAGTCGACGGAGAGGAACAGACGGACTGCCGCCTGACGCCGCGCGCACGCGCCAGGACAGCAACTCCCTCGCCATCTCCTTCACCTCGCCACACCAGGTCAACATCACCCTCCCCTCGCCACCACGGCCGACAGAGGGAGATGGGAAGATACGGGAGCAGCGCCGATAGGGAGGTAGGCAGCAACCCCTACTTTATTTAACGATGCGTCGGCCGCCGCCGCCGCCGACCGCTCAAACCAGAGGAGCAGGAAGACGGTGAGGACGAACCCCAAAACTCGGCCGGGCTGCGAAGACCAGGAGCTCCGCATCCGGGCACATGGCCCACTACCGGCACAAGGCCACTACACCTACACCTAGAACTACTCTGCACAGCACGGCCTCCTCCCCCACCTCCACTCCGGCCGGCGAGGTCGCCGGAGAGAAAGGGGGAAAGAGCCGTGGACGGCAGGCCGACTCTCAAAGCGGCGGGGTGCCTCTAGAAACGTGCGGGTGGGGAGAAGAGGACTAACTCTTCCCAACTAAGCAAGTCCTTGTAGGAGCTATATATGGCGTTGTGCTTGTCCATTCAGGTGTCTTACTAGTGATGTAACATTTGACCTCCATAGAAGGAACCAACGCGGCGAGGCCTACGGGTGTCGCCGTCCTTCCTGAAGGGCGTCAGATGTACCTCTTCCCCCCCCCCCCCCCCGGTAGCGTACCAGGGAAAATCCTTCTTGGAGGTGCTGCTTGGTATGCGGCGCTTCGGAGTCATTTACGTTTTCGTTGAACCGCCGTTGTCGGCGTATCAACGTTTTCGTAGCGAGTCATTTATGTTTTCGTTGAACCGCCGTTGTCGGCGTTATTTTTTTCTTTTGGCTTGATTTGTGTTGTTTGCCCCCAGCGGACTCGTCTTTGTATCGTTTGGTTGCTATATTAATATAGCGGACCGAAAGCCTGTTTCGAGAAAGAACACCTCATGTGATTGTAACCAGTTGATCGTCTCGTGTGACAATTTGCTTCGTTCATGGTCCCAGTGCCAAAGCTGGTCTAGGAAGCCGTTCAGGAGGCAACATGTGGATGAACAGCGTGTGGGTGGATCGAGTTTGACATTTTCCCCATATTAATAATTAAATCCCACTTGTCTTGGTAATATTTGCATTTAGCGTATATCGTAGGAAATAATAATGTTTGTGTGGAGCATTTTTCTCGCATTATCTGAACAATTCAGAATACATTGTGATTGTGTTTAATAATCGTGAAGAATGGATAAAGGGCGAAAATGCACTTTGGTGCCCGAGCACACATGCTCCCTATATCCTATGCCTACGTTGTCTTCAAGATTCGCGAAAACAGTTCCCTTCAGCCCAGTTTTACCGTTGTAAAACTAGAGACATGGCCCACTGTTGGTGTGCAATTAAATGACAACGCTGCCGTCAACCGTTCAGGGGAAAACGGACTGTACCGCCTGCTCCATCACCTTTGGACCCACTCGCCGCTTCAACAGCCTCATTTAAGGCAGGATAAGATATTTTTCCCACCGAACACATCCTCTACCTCCCGAACACATCCAATCCCCCTCCGATCTTCTTCGATTCGCCCCACCCAAGCTCCAGCCCCGCCTGTTGCTGGCGCCGCTTATCCGGCCGGACCTCATCCCTATCACAATCTCTCTCGCTTATCCAAGACGGGGCTCGGCGACTACATCTGCGTATGCTCGAGCGTCGTCAACCCGAAGCTGCGGGATTTTGGGAGAAGATGTCCACGGTCGCCGGCCGCGAAGAAGAGCAGGCGTCCGGCGAAAAGGAAGGTGAGGCGGCGGCTCGCAGGTAGGCTTAAGTGTCGGGACGTCGGCGTCGACATGTAGGTGAGAGGCGGCGGCCGGCCGCGGAAATTGAGGTGACGACCTGGATTCGTTATTCCATTTTGTTTGACCCGATGTGCTTTTTTTCGATCTGATTTGCTCTTTCGATCTGGATGCAAAACCAAGACCACCATCGGTGGATTTTTACCAGTTCTATTTGTTCCAGATCTTTTCCCGTACTCCATGCAAAATGAATGCAACACGTTTGTTACAGATCTTCCGCCTGCGGTCCTTTTGCCGTTCCTAATCATGCACAGATTTGTGGACTTTTTCTTCCTCTTTTTTTTTTTCATTTTCTCTAGAATCTATGGAGGATTCTGTTTTTTCCGGTCTGATTTGGTTATATTCTCCATCTTTCCCCATTTGATTTTGTTCATTTTTTCAGCCTGTTTTGGTTGATGGACAGAGTGTTGTGTGCGCCTTCTTACCTTCTCCGGAAGGCTGAGGGCAATGGCGACCCGGGAAAGAGGAATGCGACGACGAGCAGAGGAGGAGGGGGTGGAGGAGCAGAGGCCACAATGTCCGTCGACCTCGCCAACTTCCCGGGGTGTGGCGAGGGGTTGGAGCAGGCAGCCCGGTTCTGCAACAACGGTGGCCTCGTCGTCCGGAACCTCTCGCAGCAGCATCTTCTAAGACGAGACGGCGTCCCCTCCCCTTACCCCGGCAAATTTGACTATATCGGCCGTCTCGGCCCATGGCGGAGTTGCTTCCATTCCCACCTCGACCATGGAGCTCCTCTTCGTCTGCGTGCTTGAGCACGCGAAAACGGGGATTTATTGAGACTGCAGTTACATATCCGATTTGTTGCTCTTTTCCTCAAGTCTCCGATCTGTCTCTCCCTTAAATTCCTTACAACGCTTTTGGTGATTTTCTAAATTGTGTAATTTCGTTTAGATTACTGTGGTGTTCATGGATCTTGGATCACAAAAAGCATCTATGAAACTGTGTTCTCTCTTGTCACATCTGTGTATGCTTCTTCACCCAAATTTTTCTCTTTTTCATATCGGAAAATGAATGAAGCATGTATGAAATCTGATAACTTTTTTTAAATCTTCTGTGAATATTTTATGAGTCAATTTGGGTATGAAATCTTCTGTGAATTAATTTGACACGCACAAGAATGCTTCACGAAACCTTTCCGCACAAATCTGTTCTTTTATCACTTCTACTGTACGGATCATGTTTATTTGCAAATCAATTTCAAAGATGTGTTTGTTTTTGTTTTATTTCTCCAATCTACCGATCAGTTCGGTCTTTAAACCGAGACAGGACTGAATGCTTGGTTGGCCGAACTCCACGATTAGCAGTTTTACAGGTAACCAATCGGTGCTGGTATTTTTCTTGAACCGGATTTGTTTAAAACCTGAGAGACCGAACCGATCTCCTTCATCCCTCTGTTGGTGACAGTTCTTATCTCTGTGTGCTGTTCTCGCCTCTCTGATCGGGTCAAATCATTACATAATTACTCCTTGGATACTAGCTTGGATTGTGTGTTTATTAGTGATGTAATTAGGGTCCTAATGACCATTATGTACCCGATAGAAACGTTAGTACCAGTTCAAGCTAATGTAATAGTAGTGCTTATATTTTGCTAAGACTCCATTGTTTATTGTGTTTACTGGTCTTAGCAATCGCCCCATTTTATTTTCTGTTTCATGGACCATGAATTTCTGAGTCGTGTCCCCCTGGAACACACTAAAATAAAACGGTACAGCCGGCGAACGTGACCCTCTGTACAGGTTGGACGCTGAAACTTACCGCGGCTCCATAGGTTTTACCGTGCCAGAGCACATGCAGATAACGATTCGATTCTCAATCTCAAAGAAACATGGACCGTTCAGATAACGAGACTACCTGAGCCCGGGCACCAAAACGCTCATCTGGATAAAGGGAGCCTAAAGTCAACGTAAAATTTGGAGGTTATTATACTGACGCCCCTCTCCTAAAGGTGTGGTATCCACATTGTTTAGCCATTTTTTGTTTATCACTTAACTTCCCCTGTGGTTTGGATGTATGAGTGGGTAATAGGTACACCGAAGTAAAATCATTTTTTAGACAGAAGGCACCACTCGTGCCCTGCTTTAAATTCGGAAGGGATAGGACAAAGTACTGGTAGGGAGACCAGCTTAAAAATTTATAGCACGCCACAAGGGGAAACAAGAAATTTAAACATAAACGAGGGAGCAAAATAGGAGGCACACCTTCATGACGACGAGGCAGTAGCAACGGTATGCAGCGACGAAGAGAAGGTGGGACTAGAGGCGTTGAAAGAGCTTCACCAACTCATGCAGGGCCACAACAATCTAGGTTTTATCAACGAACACCATTGCTGCTGAAAGACCACATATTTTAAAATACAGACACCAGGTTGACACGGGAATAATATATCAGTCAAAAATTCATGGCGAATTAACCAAAGCGCTCATCTTTGAGCCACAAGGAGAATCCAGATCAACCTTCCGTACTGACTGAGAACTCATTAGGAATAGAAAAGAACTCAAGAAAGAAGATGGGTTCCACAAAACACGCAACATCTTTCTAATGCCATTCCACATGAATTGGGCTAAAGCACAACCGAAAAAATGTGGTCAACCATTTCTTGTTGACCACATAATTCACATTTTCCATCTGAAGAGCCATGCCTTAAAGAGATCCGATCACTGCACGAGAGGCAAGAGGAATGAGCGCCTTCCAGATATCTCTCACAAAGGGGATGCTTGCCCCATTAGTTTTTTTTTACAAGGAACGAGAAGAGAACCACCTAGAGGGTCGAGCGACCCCTCAATCATACACGGTCACTTGCAAAGGGTATCTCCAGCCGTTGTGCCCCCCCAGGACTTCCGCCGATGCCTTTTTGGCTTTGCACCGGCGAAAACTTCGGCCTGGGGGGTTGGAGTTTCCACTCGTTTGGCCCTCCAAGACGAACACAAACCAACATAATTTAAAATTTCATTTTCCCGCCCCAAAACCAGCCCGAGTTCGGCGATCAAAGCAACCATAGTTGGGCGATCATAAAAAAAAGCCACAAGTCGGTGATCGAATCATGCCATTGTCCGGCGATGTAGTGCCACATTCGCAGGGACGTAGTGGGGAGACACGCTCCAGCGAGGCGACGGTGACGGCGAGTAGCCCGACAGCGAGAAACCCGTCGCGAGGCGACGCTGGCTTGGCTGCCCCATCCAGCGAACTGAGGATGAGGTGGGAGGCCGATCCTCACCTTGGGCGGTAGAGCTGGCGCATCCACCTACATCACCTCCTCCTCCTCTTCATCTTCTTCCTCCTCCTCTTCTTCGCCGCAACCCTCGGCCAGCTCCTTGGCGCGTTGCGCCTTCTCCCTCTTCCGGCGGCCGGCGTTCTCGGTCTTGCGGCGCGCCACATCCGCCGTCCACTCTATGTTGGACATGCCGGCGGCCTCTTCTTCGGCTCCATGGGCTTCCTCATCTTCGGCCCCTTCACAACGACGGCGGTGGCGGAGGATGCGACGACAGCGGCGGCGGCGGTGCGTGGGCCGGTGAACTTCTTGGGCGGCATGGCGGCGAGATCTGGGGGAAAATGGGGAGCTGCGAGATGGGGAGGGGATATGTGGGGTGAAATGGCGGGAGAGCTGGCGCGAAAAGGAAAAAAAAGGAGGGAAATCGCCTCATCTCGCCGACAAGGCTGGCCCACATCGCCTTTTGCCCCCAGGCCGAACCCGGCGAGTTGGGTTCGGCTTGGGTGCGCCGGCGCTAAAAACGGCGCCAAACGGTGCTAATCGAGGTTCTGGGGGGGGGGGGGGGGGCAACTAGAAGAAATTCGTTAGCGCCGGCGCTAAAAAAGCCGCCAGGGGGCGCGGGGGGGGGGGGGGGGGGGGGGGGGGACGGCTGGAGATGCCCTAAGTTCCTGAGAACAAAATGCTCTACATAAAGAGAGGTACCAACCAGTACCATTATGATCTCGCGACACCAAAATGTGAGGTTGAGTAAATTTCAAAAAGACGCGAGTAACGGTCTTTAAGGGGGGTCTCCCTAAACCACAAATCAAACAAAAACAGATAGCTGACCCCAAGCCCAGACAGTGGCGGAGCTAGAGCAGAGAGGACCATGGTGCAAACATGATGTCACATCAAATGAAAATGTTGGTTTGAGGGTGCACACATGGTGAAAAATCTGCTATTATACAAAGAAAAACAAAGTTTCCCGGTGTCCTCTGCACCCCTTGACACAATGACCAGCTGCTGAGCTAGAGATAGTGCACATTCATGATTCTGGTGTCCGAGATACCCATCCCACCCTAGTCCTTAGGCTTGCAGAGATCCTCCCATTTGACCATGTGTTCATGTGGTACTTCCTCTTGTTGCCATCCCCTTCATATAAGAACCTACTTCTATGTTTGTCAAAATCAGCATGGGTTTCATCAGCAAGTAGTAGCAGACCCATTATGTAGATGGGGAAACAAAAGAGGCTGAATCAGTGAGGGCAGAGGTCATCAGGCAACCTTGCAACCAAGTGCTCCCAGTCAACCAGGAGAAGACAGTGGTCATTTATGGGAAGCCGAGATAGATGAAGGGAAAAATTTTGTTCTAAAAGAAAAAAAAAGGTAAAGTGAAATTTGCCCACGCCGTAGTGGGGAGGAGCTTCGAGAGGGGGAAAAGTGTGGATTTTAATCTTTTGATAAAGGCATTTTATTACCCAACGTATCAAGTGAATACATAGTGCATTACACCCTGTCACTGCATGGGTGGATTTTATTTAAACATGTAGTAAACATAAACAAATATCTGAGATCAAACTCTACCACACGGATTGTGTTCTGTTTTGACTTGATTTGTAATTCGTGTACAACTAAGGTCGCCTTCAAAAAACCCTAATAAGCCTTTTCTTCTTCTTTTTCGGAAGTGAGGCCGCCTTTTTGTATCTGTGTCGGCCTACTCCTCGCTCGCTTCTCTTCTACCGGAAGCCAAGGCGAGACGAAACCCCACTTCCCCCAATCCGCCCAATCGCCATGGCGCAAGACGAGGCCTCGGAGTCCTCCTCCCCCTCCTCCTCGTCGGCGGCGGCTGGCCGCCTCAACGCCGCCGCCCCGGAGTTCACCCCCCGATCCGCCGCCCACCATCAAGCCCATCCCCACCGCCGCGGGCCCACCAGCAGCAACACCACCACCACCACCAGCCGCATCACCAGCACCAACACCGCCATCAGAATCCCCACGGCGAGGATGAGGGGGATGCCGCGGGGGTGGTGGAGAGGGACGCTCAGCTCGTCCTGCCCGAGGACCTCGCTCGTCGGGTCGTCAAGCAGGTAATTTTATTTTTCAGTCGATATCCACCGCGTTACATGGTATTGCTGCGAAATCTGCGGTACCTCGCAATAAAGTTACTCTTTGGCAAAAAAAAGTGCGCTTTAGATGGGTTTTTGTTGATGCATAGAGGTGTATTGGTGTTCTATGATCTCCCTGATTGTTTGCTCGCCGCTCCATAACTTCGTTACACATGTATCAGTATCATGCCTTGGCAAATGTAGTTCTGAGCTTCATATGTCGACAACGTGGATGACTGGGATATCCAGACATGGCATTTTCATGTCTAGCTTTAGCTTAGCGGTTTCTCTCATCATTTATCTGATGGGTTCGCATTGTGTTATATTTCTAAGCTGTCATAAGGATAACCAACCTGGTTTTACAGATCTATGGTTGTGAGATTGTACTCAGGTATAGTATGCATTGGTAATCTCAAAGGGGATTCGTGGGGTGTAGCTATAATAGGACATCTGTTTAAAATTTTGAACTATGTCGTATATATGCAATTATTTCTTCGAGAGTACCGTATATTCCCCATAAATATGGGTATAATAGAAAGAACTGGTACAAACTGCCTTTTTATATGGTCTTCTAGAGTTATGGTTAAGTGAGAGGTGTGGAGCCGCAAGTTTTTTTTTTTTTTTTTGACTTTAGTGGAGCCGCAAGTTTGTGTGCATGTTAATTCATCAACATCTGGCGGATATGCTAGGGTATAGAAAATACAGCAAATTTACACAATGTTGTCTTGTTGTTACTGTTGTAACCGTTGCATTGCATGCATTATAGTAAAAATGTGTCTTCTTACTAACTTTTCCTCTTTTTAGGATGATAGGGTTGAATATGGAAAGAATGTAACTCATCCTCTTGTTTTATTTTATTATCATCTATGCCCTTACCATTTATTTCATCTACTCCAGATATATTTTTTACACTGTTGTAGTAGCTTCACCTTTTACTATTTTCTATAATTCTATTTAGCCGTCTATTAATATAATTAAACCTTAATCGGTTTCTTGATACACTTCTTTTTAATTGTGCATCCATTGATATTTTAATGAATTTGGAAACGTGACAGGTGGAGTTTTACTTCAGTGATGTCAATTTGGCTACAACTGACCACCTGATGAAGTTCATTACCAAAGATCCAGATGGATTTGGTACGTTTAACTTGTTAAATTTGAACAAAGCGCCTGATTATGCTGTTTACTTTCATGCATGTTTCTTTCATAAAATATTTGATGGCTGCAATCAATCAAATTTACTCCTCTGATCCCTTTTAATTGTCGCAAGTTGTATACATTTTTGTACTACCGCAGGTCTCTTTCCACGACAATAAATTCGGATCGGAGGGAGTATTATTTATGCAATATATGCAGTGTGATGATAAAATTCTTGCAAATGCTGATATAGATATTCTTCATCCAGCCATTATTTTCTTCTTGTAATTTTACTTGTTACCAATAAGTAATACACACTTTAGCGTACTAGCATTGAGAGGTAACCTTGTTGTGCTGTAGGTAGGGATTATAGGACTATAGAGTACTGACATGTTTGAAAACAAGGTTGCTTTAAAGTATATATAATAAGCTTGCATTATTTTTGCATCATTAATTTATTACTGGGAGCTGCATGCCATTCTCCATGTGCTCTATATCTGCATTAGGTTTTGACCGATAACAGTGAAACTTCTCCATTATTTTGTTTCGAAACCGAAACTTCTCGATTATGATAACATGCTTGCTCTTACATGATGTTGTTGACTCATGGTGCTATTTGACATTTATTTATTTTCAAACACTAGATTCCTTATATTTTTATTCTGTTCTACAGTGCCGATGTCCGTAGTTGCATCATTTAGGAAGATTCGGGAATTGATTGATAGATCCTTGTTGCCTGCTGCATTAAGTACATCAACAGAGCTGGTAAGCATCTCAACCATATATTATATTTGTCTTTTACTCTTTTATTTTGGATATGCATATTTAATCAAGAAATGTGTGGTTTCATTAGTTAAATCTGGGAGATGGCTGCCTCAGTGCAGCCATGCAGGGATAAAGCAAACTTAAACCTGTAACATGGTACTGCATGAGCTATCCTGTGATGTCATATTGTCATGCATTTAGCTCTTGTTCAAGTTTCCCGTGATCCAAACACAAGGAATGATATATAGTGTTGTGTGGTTCCTTACTAAGAATACAACTTTTGTTATGCATAGGTAGTTTCAGATGATGGAAAGATGGTTAGGCGCCGAGTGCCCTTCTCTGATATGGCTGCTGAAGAAGTTCAGGTTAGCAATCTAACCAGTCGAAAATTCTATTTCGCTATGTCATGTTTCTGAAATTTAATGTATTCTTTGTGCTCAGTCTCGCATTATTATTGCTGAAAGATTACCTGAGGATCCTCGCTATCAGAATCTTATGAGGATTTTTTCAGCTGTTGGGAGGTATGGATATCTGTTAGCGTGAATAATTTCCAAATGCAATGTTCAACACATCATATTTTGCTATCATCTGTTTTGCAGTGTGAAATCAATACGTACCTGCTATCCGCAAGATACTTCTGGACCTGCTGCTGGCAAATTATCAAGGATTGAGATGGTTTTTGCTAATAAGGTCTGTATGATGATCTATCTACCTCTATATGAACACCAAAACTTGATGAATGATTTCATAGCTTCTTATGAAGCAATAAGCAATGGATCTGCTGTTTGTAAGATATTCTAACACATGTTTGTTCCTCTAATGTTTCTACTGCTGTACTTACAGCTGCATGCTTTTGTG
Organism: Poa pratensis; assembly: GCA_947311845.1. Classification (NCBI taxonomy): domain Eukaryota; kingdom Viridiplantae; phylum Streptophyta; class Magnoliopsida; order Poales; family Poaceae; genus Poa; species Poa pratensis. The sequence goes on from CAMZMU010000094.1 coordinate 31,184,051, forward strand.
GAGTACGAAACTGTTGAGGCTGCTGAAAAGGCGGTATGTCATCTTGACTGTTATCTGGTTGTGCTTTAGCACTTGACTAACATTTAAAAGAACTCTCTTTTTCACGTATAGGTTGCCGAGTTCAATGGTGGGAGAAACTGGAGGGACGGGCCAAGAGTTCACTCGCTGCTTGGTATCTTGGTACTTTAATGATTCCTGGCCAATGCAATGTCTTTTCACTGTTCATTGTATGCTCTATGTGAAATTTGAAGTAATCATAGGCTGATGGAAGCAGATTGCACATAAAACTATTCTATGGTTTCCTCTCGTCTATCCTACTAACCTGGCTAGATCTGTCATTAACACCTGAGGAATATTGGTTGTCCACTCACATCATTCTTGGTATAGTTACTATATTTGATTGACAGTATAAGCATGCCCAGTGAACATTTTATCTGAGGGCAGACAATTGCCAAAAAACTTCCTTGAAAATTCGCTAGGATCAGTCAAAAGCTTCATTGTAAAAGTCAGACACGTTTTGACATCTAGTTTTATTGCCTTCCACTAGAAACATGGGTGGGTTCATGGAAGAAAAGGTGGAGATGACGAGGCTGCAGATGAAGATGATCCTGACACACCACAAGAGTATGAAGCAGAAGACATGGCCCAGGTATTTCATTGGTCCTCCATTCCTATCTGCTCGTGTCATGTACTAGTTATTACTTATTACATTATGTTGATGCATCAAAAACTTCATGAAGGATGGATAGATAGTCTAACGGCTCCTATCATCTTATAGGCTGAGGATGGTTTCTATGACGAAAGTGGCATGGGGCGTGGGGGAAGAGGACGTGGACGCGTGGGAAGAGGACGTGGCCGTAGCCCGTACCATGGCCAGGCCGTGATAGTTGCCATCCAATCGGCACTCCTCCATCGAATCACAGCGCTGAGCATCCGGTGGTGCCAAAGCCGCCTCCTGGTCCACGTATGCCGGATGGCACAAAAGGATTTACCATGGGGCGGGGGAAGCCACAGCTCAACCCATCAACGCCATTTAATGTCAGTGGAAGCCCGTTGCCCTGTTCTGAAGGGCTGGCCAAATAGTGGATGTTCTAGCTTAGATGCTTCATGGTTTGCTGATTCCATTTTTGTTGCCAGGCTCTGAAACAGAAAGGATGTCACACCTGGTACATGCATGTATACTGCTGGACATAAGAGCCTGTATTTTGATCTCAAAGTGAAAGTACAAAATCACTCGAGTACTTGACAAATCAACAGAAAGTAGTCTTCAATGGAAGGAGCAAAATTTACAGTGACATTTGCAACATCTGCAAACAACGCATAAATTTCAGTAGCTTTTACTGATACCGTAATGATTCCAAACATGTAAATCGACTGATCCATATCCCCTATTCACATGTCTGCAAATCTTGGTCTACTCTCGTTCTTTTTATCTCTTCTCATTCCTTTTGCCCGCACAGCCTCGTCGGTGCTCACATGGCCATTGTTGTCGTGGCAAGCAGGCTCGCTGCCATTGCCATCTACAACCTTTCCGTTCGCTAGTAAATCTTTCTTCCTGCTTTCCTGCAGCTCCTTAAAACCTCTCGTTGCGGCAGCCGGAGGGCACGGAGGCGGCCTCCTTGACCTGACACTTCCTCCTTTGTCGTCTGCGCCAAATGCAGGACCTCCAGACCGACCTTTTGCCGTTGTCGTTGGCGGCACCCCACGGCGTACGAATACAGACCCGGTCGTGAGCAGATTCTTGGGTGCCTTGTAAGGGACTTCTTCTGGGCTCTCCATTGGCTCGGTTGCATTTGCACTGCTGCCTTGGATTGCATGGCACCTATATGATTGTTTCTTGGCTGAGTTGCCGCTTGTAGCAGTAGTAGCTCTAGCTGAGTTTCTGCTTGTAGGAGTAGTAGCCCTAGCAGTCACCGGAGCTGGCTTCTGCTGCCTGCTGGGTAGGGCAGTGTGGGCTGATCTCTTGTCGACGTTGGAGATGGATGGAGCCCCTCTGAACAAGTTCTTCTTGGGTGAAGAACCAGTTGGGGGTGATGTTTTTTTTGGCCCCTCTGGCCTGCCTAAGAACTGTCGTCGTTTGGATTCAAGAAGAAAGTTAAGTCTGGAAGACAAAAAATTGTATATACAATATAGGAGATTTAGCATTTAGTATATACCCTTGAAGTCGAAGGTTTCACCGGTTGTGGGATCGGTAGCTCCTTCATCTTGGAGGAGTTGGCTTCCACCTCCAGGGAAGGAAACAAAGATGCAGCTGGAGGGGTCTTCAGCCTGAAGTAAGACACTCTTGTAAAAATCGATTCCAGTTGTGTACACATGTATGTTCTAAGACCAGATGAACCTACCAGTCATAGTCATGCTTCTCGGCGATTGGCATGAGGAAGTCTCTCCTCCCCGAGGGAGGTCTGGACATATGACCACCTAGTAAGAGATATGAGCACAAACACTGCAGTTAGTTTCATCAAAGTTGCATATGGTTATTGAGGAGTCATGCCTGGACAGTAAAAGGGATTATGGGATTGAGCCGACAACATTGGTAGGATTAATTTTTCCGACAGATATCAGTATGCTTATGAAAATGGCTGCAAGCAAGGTTCAAAGATCTCACCTTGTATAGCGTCGAACTCAACGGAGTACATCGGTTCCAGGAGGTTCACATCCGTACCTTTCTCATGCTTGTACAGCTCCCTGAAGAAAACTATACTCTCATCTTTATCTTTCTGCACTGCGGATGGGACCTTAGTCTTGCCCATCCCAGCAATTCTCCTCATGCGGTTCATCTTCAAGAGACAAGGGCAGGATACAAGGATCGGAATGATCAGATGTATGGAGATTTTGACAAAGGCTCCATGAATCCTACACAAAAGATTCCAAATTTGTTGGCAATCCCAAAGCGATTATTGTAATTATGGGAGACAGGTTACACAAATATAGTTAATTAGTTGATGATGTCGATGGATCGATGTGACCATTGGAAATGATCAACCAATTAGATGGGATCATACGTCTTGCTGTTGTTTTCTGATTGTTCTCTAATTGTGATAATGTCTTTTTGTTATTGTCTCTAGTGCTTGTCATTTCTGATTTCCTGGCTCTACTCTCGTCCTTTATCCTACTAAACTGATTTTGTAAAAGAATTAAATGAATTTGAACGTAGTTTAGGGTTTATCATACATATATAAGTGCTTCTGGATCTTGTGCTTGTCATTTCTTGTTTTTTACTTTCTGCTCTGTTCTCATCATTTTATTCTACTGACCTTACTTTGTAAAATACATGAAATTTAAGATAGTTTAGGCTTTATCAAACATGCATGTGATTTTGGATGTGCGAAATTCTTTTCAGAACATACTAATGCACTGGAACACATTAGCGATTTTTTTTCGAGGGAAGAACACATTAGCGATTCATATGGGATATAATGCTACGCACCTCAGTTTGAGTCAGCATAGGAGGGAAGGAGACTCCTTAGAAACTTGTGTTCTGCCACTTGGATGACTTTATCTGGGATAGAGGAGACCAAGTGGAAATACTCCCCACCTTCTCTACAAAGTCTTCCCAAGTCGGGGCAGCCCTGTACGCATAGGGATTTGAGGGCTGGCAGCCGCTGGAGGAGGCCATCCGGGAGTTTCTCTATCCCTGGACAATACCCTATCGTCAACTGATCAAGCGAAGTGAGACCATCCATCCCATCAGGCAGCGATTTCAGGCGATTGCAGGAATACAGTGTGAGCTCCCTCAGCTTGACTAGATAGCCAAGGTTCAAAGGCAGTGCCTCCAACTTTATGCAACATGATATCTGCAGTTGCTCGAGGGATGCAAGCAACTTCGGAATCCTTAATAAGTTGACACAACTCTCGATGTGTAGCCTCTTCAGCTGGGGCAGCGGAAGGGTCTCCTCCGACGATGAACCCTTCCCGTTCAGGTTATCACAAAGGCTGATAGCAAGATATCGGAGGCGGACTAAGCTCCGCAGCTCCTCTACTGGCCAGCGAACAAGGTCATCACATCCAAAAATCTTCAATTCTTCCACAAAAGCAAAGCAGTCCCAAATGACAGGATTAGATTTGGATAATCCAGATGCTGTTGTGAAGCAGTTGGGCCCATTTAGACTCAAACTCCGAAGTGTTTCAAGATGTCTATGGCATTGGTTCAGTTGGTCCTCTAGAGGCATCACCATCATGCTTGCCATTGACCAAATATTTAAACTGACAAGAAACGGCCAAGAGCCCAAAGGTATGGTTGTAGACACAAAACCTGTCCCATCGTATGCAAGATAAATCAAGGTTGTTAGATGTGAGAGTGAACTCACTGGAAGACTGCAGCTTTCCTTTATGAGCAGGTCTTTGAGAACTGGGCTCCCTGGAACACTTGCAAGTTTGGGGCACTTGCTGATCGTTAGGTGTTCGAGCAAAGGAAACATCACCGAGCCATTAGGCTCGCCAGCACAAGTCTCTCCCCATCTCTCCAAGTTTGGTAGCTCATCAAACACAATCTCCTTCAACTTGGGAAAGAATTGTGGAAGGGTATTGTGTTCTTCAGCTTCCATCTTAATGCTCCTCTGACATAATGTTGTTAGGTTACGCATATTCTCTATGCTCAAATACTCAAGAGTCCCTGATAGCCATATTATAGGTAGAGTCTTACATCTTGCACAGTTGGATATATAGAATTTTCTCAGGCACCGGAACATTTGAGGGTCCCCCATCCACTGTGATATTTCTAGACCACCATAACCACATACTTCCAAAACTTTCAGCGTACTATGAGGTGTAAGCGAATCCAACACTTCTTCTTCATTCCAGGCCTCATCTCCAGGCTCATAACTTTTTTTGCGGCCCCAACACAGCAACAATTCACTCAGATCCCGCTTCTGCTGGAGATTTGCTTTATCTGCATTTTGCCAACTCGTTATTTTTCTCAGGTTATACAATTCCAACCTGTTTCCAAGGTGACATAGGTCATTGAGCTCCTCAATTCCACGGCCAACTTCAGTGTCCACAACAAATGTTGTTAGTGTGTGAAGGTTGTTCAGTAAACTCATATTTCGAGGCATCCGTTCCAAACTATCACACCCAAAAAGATAAAGATGGATGAGATTCTTCATCGCACTTATGCCATCAGGTAAACACGCAGCTTCGAGCAACCATCAAGCCTCAGTGTTTGCAAGTTATATAGCATACATACTGAATCTGGCAATGTGAAAATGTCAGACCATGATATGTCAAGATACCGCAAATGTTTTGCATTTATGACCTGGCTATGGATAATAGAAGGATCATAACAATGCATGGCTCGTAATCTGATCTGTTTGATCTCCATTAGATCCTTGTGTGATTTTGAGGGTGCTAACAACGTGCGAAGAGATGACATGCCTTTGAATACTCCAGTGTTTGTTTCAACTCATATTGTGCAGCAATCCACATATGCCGGACATCTTGTATGGATGCTTTCTGTTGAATCAACTCTTCCATAGTTGCACATTCGTGTGTAACATCTTTTGCAAGGTCGTGCATTAAATCATGCATTTTACAACCAATTGACTCATATGATGTAGAAGTGAAACGAAGAACATTCACTTTCACATCTTGGAGAAAGGATCTCCAAACCAAATCATAGAAAATGAATTCTCCTTTCTGTGCCAAATCCATTGTTCCCTCTTGTTGAATAAAACCATTGGCCATCCATAGTTGGATCAATATGTCCTTTTCCATCTCATAGTCCTTGTGGAAAACTGCACAGAAAGCAAAACATTGCTTCATTTCAGCTGACAAGTGACTGTAGCTCAATTTTAGTATGGGAAGGATTTCATATTTTCCTCCAACATTATCACCAATATTGCTTTGCGCAATGGCCTCCCATTCATTGACCTGCTGCTTTGAACTCATCAGTCCACCCATAGTCCTGAGAGCAAGAGGCAACCCTCTGCATTTCTTGACAATGCGTCTGCCGATGGTGACTAACTCCACTCTATCCTCTGATGTCGACTAAATGCTTTCTTCGAGAACAATTCCCATGAATCATCTTCATTCAAACATGCTAGCTCATGGGGTCCTAATGTGGCCATTATGGAGGCAACTTGCCGACTTCGACATGTGACGACTATCACACTTCCAGGTCCACCAACAGAACATAACAGCGGCTTCAGGTCATCCTCCCACTTCCTCTGCTCTTCATTCCATACATCATCAAGAACAAGCAGATACCTTCTCTGGCCAATGACTTCCTGGAGCCGCCCTCGCAACAGCTCGATTGTATCGGGCAAGTCACATCTCCCTTTGGTAGCCAATTCTATGATGGATTTCACAACAGTAACGGCTCCAAAGTTTTCCGATACACAGTGCCACATGGTAAACTGGAAATGTTGCTGGACTCTGGGGTCGTTGTACACCATCTTGGCAAGAGTCGTCTTACCCAAACCTCCCATCCCAAAGATGGGCAGCACCTGCACCTTACGCTGATCTTTCTGGTCAAGCAATAGCTTCAGCACCACCCCCTTGTCGTCATCTCTGCCAAAGATCTCTGTGAAGTCATCCATTGCTGCGTGGGTCTGCCGATAAAGAACATGTGGCACCTCCGCACGGTTTTCCAGTCCAAACGTGTTCATCTCTGCTACGAGCTCATTGATCTTCTTCAGGACGGCATTCAGCTTCCAGCTCATGGTGACACGGAACAGAAGCGGGCTGTGAGACGTGAAGTAGTCGAGTACCTTACAGGTGGTGTGCCCGTCGATCTGGGCCTCTCGACGCAGCGCCTCGTACTGGAAGCCGTCGAGGACATCGTCAGCCTGGTATGCGGCGGCCTTGAGGTCCTTCATCCACATCTGGATAGCAGGGTTGGTCTCACCCTTTAGCTCGGCGTCCGCTATCTTGAACTGAACCACCCCCAGCTGGCGCTCAAGCTTGCGCCGATCATGGTCGACGCCCCACATGGCGGCCACGCTGCGACAAGCGTGTCAGCAGCCTTGCAGGCCACACCACGCACCACGGGGAGGAGCAGCGATTCAGCCATGGGCCTTGCAGGTTGTCCCGGCCGACTTGCTCTATCGTCTCTGATTAAGGGATGAGAGCGAAGAGCATTATCTGCCATGAAAAAAAAAACCTAGCTGGGACGGCCCCAATTGGTGTCGCATGTGGATTGATGCTGTGCGCAAGTGCCAGTGCCCGAGTAGAGCGTGTCATCTCATGCTTCACTGAATTTTGTCGGGCGAGAATCGCTCTTGATTTCGTTTTCCAAGGAGGCTTTCAGGGGTCCAGACTCTGCGACAGGACAGGGAATTGGCGACCGTCCATGACCATGGCGAGGCGTCGCGCTTGCACGGTTGCTGACCGTCGGCGTCAGCGACTTTTCTTCTGCAGTATGCCCGTAACGTACGCAAGCCGCCGCCACGAGCGCGGACCAAGGTCTCCAGCACCGTCGGAGCTCCACTTGCCACCATCCAAGGTCGCGAATCGAGCTTCAGGTAGCCGACGCCGGCCAGAGCTTCCCTGCACCGCCGCCACCCTGCGCGCGGATTGGGCTCGAGCTCACCGCAATACGTGGGTCGTGGTTGGTTTGGTAGGCCTGCTTCAGCCGGGCCGCGTAAAAACCCTCTATGACTGTCTTCCGAAAGTTATTCTCAAAAAAGAAAAGTTTTCTTCGCTTAAAAAAAATTCTGAAAATTTATTACAGGGTACTCCCTCTGTTTCTAAATATAAACATTTTTATTTTTCTTAATTCGTACATATTTAGATGTATTTTAGTTTATTTATTCACTCATTTCCATCTGTATTTAGTTCATATTGAATTGGTCAAAACATCTTAACTTAGTTATTCATGTCTCTAATTGCACTCACTCCGTTCACTAATGTGAAACACATCCCTCTTCATTCTAAAGCGCCGGCGAAAATCACGATCATTGTTTGTCGGCTTCCACGAAAAATAGTCATTGAACAACAAAACATGACCCGTTGTCCTTTGACGGTTCTTGTTGGCTAGCCGACCTGTGCTCGATCCTCCGTGTTTGGGAGTGGCCTCTAGCTCAGGTTGCGCAACTAAAACAACACCGAGGACCTTCTCATTTTCTTCATCGTCGGTGTCGGCTGCATTGCCAGCGTCTTCTACAATCATCTGGTGAAACATGATCTCATCGTCGATATCCATAGCCTATTGGATAACAATTAGGTTATGAAACTAGGCAATGAACAATAGATTTAGTTTCCTTTTTCATTTTGAGATTCAGGTTACCCAAGTGTTAGTATAGATTTGATTAGATGAGGAGATAAATAGTGAGTTAGTGACATAGCCTGGAGATAACTGAATTGATATTCAGCTTCACTTGCCCAACTGCTTGGTTTGAAGCATGTGCTGTATAAGTATTTGGGTTTTCAGGGGATGGGGCTTTGCAAGATGTGTCTGAGACAGTAAATAGCTGAGCTGTAGCAGCTCATGACCTCGGGATTCTTTTAGCCTTGCAAGGGTCTACGTTTATGAGCAATTTTTTCTCTTTTTGTCTAATCAGAGCCTTCATAGTATAGATTTAGTGACTTGTTAATGTTGTTTACTTTCAAGCCTTAAACAATTGGATAATACTGGCTCATGATTAATTGGTCGTATCCTCTTGCTTATCATATCAGTTAGGTTTGTACTAACTACTAACTATTAGGTATTTGATTACACTTTTATATTTCCGTTACTGTAGGGTTATATTATCATTTATCGAAGCGAGGAGCGGGTATCCATTATGTATTCATTGGTAAGCCAATGAATCAGAGGCCCAGGTACCTTTTTCATTATTTTTTACTTTGCTAAAATAAACTAACTACGTGAACTTACATATAAAGAAATCGAGCAGCCATTGGTGCTACAAAAATACAAATGATAAGAAGATTTCGCAGGATCTCTAGTGTTCTGGACTGTCTTTCACACTATTTTCCTTAGTTATGAATTCTCCAGATGATAATGGATACTTTACTGCATTTGCAGGTATCAAATATTGGGTATCTTCTTGCTGATTCAGTTGTGCATTCTTGGCGCTGAAAGACTTCGAAGAAGTAACTTGTCATCAATAGCTAGTTCCATTAATCAAAGTGCTCAAGTGAAGACAGAAATTCATACCGGCCTGAGATTTTAGCATCTTCTTTTGCTCCAAACCATATTAAGATTTGACTATGGAAGCATTTGCATGATGAGGTGCCACGGACGTGCCGGTAAGATCTCGCCGGCATGCACGTTGATGACTTGATAGCCTTCTGCAATCTGTAGGAAAACAACCAATTGGTTAGATATACGTTCTAAAACAACTGATGGCTTCAAATGCAAATATACCAAATATTTAAGGAGTTTATTTTTCCTTATGAGGATTTGTAGCATATATATCCTTTATAGTAGCAGTTGTGAGACTTCCTTTGGATATATGCACTTGAAAATCATTTATAGATGATGCCAAGGTAGGTGGGAAGTGAGTCTGATTGCAAACAGGAAGCTCAGTTCACTTAATTGTGCTTAAACTGAATTGGATGACGTTCTAGAACCTACTACACCAAAATAATATTGGAAATATCCCTCTAACTCAATAGTTAGGACATTGTTCCAAGCAATCTGTTCTGTTTGAATAAGCTGATTAAGGACAAACACAACTTCTCTTCGGTGATAGACAAAAATTTCATTCTATTTGGTGGCATATGAAATAGATGTCTATTTTAGTTTCTCTTAATTTCACTACCCTAGCGGATACTTCAGTAATTAAATCTTTGTGTATCCTCACAAGTGATCAGCTCCCATATGAATAGCTAACTATCTATCCAGTCCAAAATTGATTCCTTCAAGTGTGTTCATTGGACAACTGCGCTCGTCATGACTACACAGTGATTATAAGTTGTGTTCATTGGACAACTGCGCCTGTCATGACTACGCAGTGATTATAAGTATATGAGGCTACCATGAACCGCGCGCGGGAGAGAAGGAGGAGGGGGATGTGGTGGCTTTTTACGAAAAAGAACATGGGCTTTCACGTAATCACAAACAGGTCCCTCCTCTCGAGAGGATGTGTACTGCGAGGTTAGATTGATAATTTTACGAAAACTCGGGGACTTTTTTGGAAAAAATGGCGGGCACTGTTCAACACTGTGGAATTCTACCGCGCTGACTGTAGCTAGCGCAGAAGTGCTTGACTTTCATATACTTAGTAATTTTTCTTAGCACATCGGTCCCGTCTGAGACAGTTTTTTCAAAACTAAAATAAGTATATATATATATTGAATATCGTTGACAATATACTCCCTCCGTTCGGAAAAGGATGTCACAAAAATGAACTATAGATAGACCATTTTTGTGACATCCTTTTCCGAACGGAGGGAGTAGATTTTTCCCAATGACGATGCACTATGGAAATTTGATGAGTGAATAGGCACCAACATGTGCATCGGGGCAGGAGTACGTGTACGTCAATGCAAGTTAGTTACTGCAACCAATGGAATTAAGATGTAATGGTCATTGATTTCTTACAAAAATGTTTTCTTTTATATATATATATATATATATATGACATGTAGATACCTCGAATACACATACCCAAGATATGTGTACCTCCTATATACCCAACATGTGCATACCCGAGGTATAGGTGTCATCTACATACCCAAAATGTACTGTATTGTATCTAGGTGCCCAGGCACCAGGGAGCATCTGTTAATTTACCTATATATATATATATATATATATATATATATATATATATATACAAGCAAGGATCTAAGCGCGCGTAAGCTTCTTTTACTCTAACATGCACAAGAAAATTCATCTACCAGTTGTGCATATTGCAGGTTCATTGTTCACATCCTCACAAATCCACTTATGAATTCACAAATATGTTATTAAGAAAAATAAATCAATATCTTAGATTATTCATGAAAAAATATTACAGTTTTTATATTTCTTAAAAACATTGTACAAAATAAAGGTCAAAGTTACACCATTATGAATGTATATTTTCAAGGAACGGGCAAATGGGAGGAAAAAATATGTACAAGGTAAATACATAATTAACACTTGGTACCATCGTTTGTACCATTGATTTCATGACTTTCTTTCTTTTTAACCTGCAGGAAAATGCTGCAATCAGCATGTGTATCATTTTCTTCCTCATCTACCTGTAAGTATCTTTAAAATATTTATATTTACATATAAGATACACTTTATTAAATAGGATTACCTCTTTAGTCATATCTTCATGTGTGCAATCAACATTCATTGGTTCCATCGCTGTAAGCAACCCAATGACATCTGCATAGATTCATATCTATAAATATAATTCAATCAAACTTGTCCTTTCATATGGATGATCTGCATACCTGAACATTGTTTATCAATATTTACTCTACTCTCTAAGGTATCAGTATCAGCAAACTCAAAGTAGTAGTCCAAATTTTTTGTTTTGTCTTCGTCAACTTCCTTCACTGTGGTATCTGTAGAATTATGAGATTGGCGGAATATGTTGGATGTATTATTGAGCCTCATGGGCGAGTATATATAGGAGTACAATGGACCGACTTGGAGTACAAGACAAGAAACAAATCCTATCTCTACCATATCTTTCCGTATCACAATATACTCTAACATCCCCCCCGCAGTCGTAGCGGTAGCGTCGTGAACAACTGGAACATCGCGGACGGTCAGACTGGAGAGAAACCGAAGTAGAATCCAGTAGGCTAACATCCCCCGCAGTAGGAGCGGGAACGTCGTGGACGGTGTCGATGACGCACATGCTTGGACTGTAGAGGAAGCTGATGAGGTGCTCAAGCGAGGTGATAGCCCTTTGTGCCGATGTCGAGGGAGCCGAGAGCGTAGGGTGGTGTAGCCGTAGTCGAGGTAGCCGTGCAAGGGGCGCCGTGGTCGATGTCGATTCGGGGTTGCCAGTGTCGAGGGAGCCGTCGAGGAGCCGCGGGCGCTAGGGAGCGCCGAGTGGTCAGGACGCAATGGTGCGCCAGGTAGAAAATGATGTGGACGAGGCACCGCGCCAGGTTTGCCAAGCCTGGAGACACGTCGTGGACGAAGGCACGCGTCGGTATTGAAAGCACCGGCATGCGTAGACAGAGGTTAGTCGGTGTTGACGAGGCGCCGCACCAGGATTGCCAAGCCCGGGGACACGTCGTGGACGAAGGCACACGTCGGTGTTGCCAGCACCGGGCATGCGTAGACGGGGACCGGTAGGAGTTGTACGCCAGGTCGGAGGGGCCAGCAGAGGAGGACTCGACGACGGTGGCGGCACCAAACGGCATGGGGTAGAAGGTGCCAATGTCGCCCGCGGTTGTCGGAGTAGATGAAGTGGTTGGGAAAGATGACGGTGACGCTGGCGATGAGCTGGTACTGGACGGAGACGAAGTTGTGGTTGGCGGCAACGACGGTAGCCCGTAAAGGGCCACGACGGTCGCATGTAGAAGCGCGACGACGGCGGCGATAGCCTGCAAAAGGCCACGGCGGTCGCGTGTAGTGGCACGGCGACGGTGCTCGAAGTAGGCAAAGAAGAGCCCAACATCATGACGAAGACCAAGCACGGACGGTGGCGTTCCCGCGCCTCGGAAGGCGGCGCGGCGCATACCACGGAGACATCAACGTGCGGGGACGGCGAAGCGAACCGCGTGCCGCAGCGCTACGGTCCGGACGGGCAACGCAGCGGCGACGCGCGTGTCAGGGCGACGGCGGGGACGACTTCGGGGCGGTGGCGTGGATCACGTGCCGCGGCGCTACGGCCCGAAGGGGCGACGCAGCGGCGACGTGCGGGCCGGTGCAGCCACGCGGACGGCCTCAGAGCGGCGGCGTGGACCGCGGGCCGCGGCGCTACGGCCCGAAGGGGCGACGCAGCGGCGACGTACGGGTCGGTGCAGCCGCGGGGAGAACCACAGGGCGGCGGCGCTGCAGCCCGAAGGGGCGACGCAGCGGCAGCCCGATGCTCGATCGGTGGTAGGCGCGTGCTCGGGGACGTGCGTGGCGTAGACAGGCGCGATCGGTTGATCAGACCGACGCTGTGCTGTACGCGGCATGGCGGGGACGACGCGCAGATTGGAGTCGAGGGCGAAGTTTGTCGAATAAGTCCCGGTCGATGACGACGAAGACGAACCGGCGATGGAGACCGTGCAAGCGAGGGAAACCGGCTACGACGCGTCGGGTGTCCCTTGGACGGCGCGTCCGGCCTTGTTGCGCGGTCGGTGAAGACGAGCTGGTCGGTGCGGAGTCGGCGCCGGCGAGTCGGCCGCGGTAGCCGACTGGAAGGAGCCGGCCGGTGCGGAGTCGGCGCCGGCGAGTCGCCCGCGGTAGCCGGCTGTCGAGGAGCGGGCCGGTGCAGGTCGATGCCTTGTCGGAGTAGAGGCGCGAGAACGACGGGCGGTGGGCGACGCAATCCGATCGATGATCGGCAAACCAAAAAACAAAACGCCGATCGAGTGACCGGCGGAGAAAAGAAAACTGATCTAAAGATCGGGAAAAAAAGACGATAGGGCAGCCGATCAACCGATCGGCGGACGAACCCTAGGTACGGGCGGCGTGGCCCCCGCCGGAGATCATGGAGATCGACCTCCCGGGGCAGCGCGGTGCGAAGCGACGGCGGCGGCTAGGTCAAGGATCGTGCCGCTCTGATACCATGTAGAATTATGAGATTGGCGGAATATGTTGGATGTATTATTGAGCCTCATGGGCGAGTATATATAGGAGTATAACGGACCGACTTGGAGTAGAAGACAAGAAACAAATCCTATCTCTACCATATCTTTCGTATCACAATATAATCTAACAGTATCAAAAAGGAAATTATTTTGAGATTGTTCTCCAATGGTCGATATTTTTCATACTCCCAAACTTTGAAGGACACTCCAAGCAAACATGGTGGTACCGGCCGGCAACTCGCAGGTGGTTCGGTGGTCAACCTACACAGAGTCAGCAGCAACTTGGAGCCTAGGCAAGTGTTTGATCGATTCTCTACTAGGTATGTATAGCCGTTCCTCTTCCTGGGCGGAATGAAAGCAGGTCGGAAGATTCAAGATATGTAGACTAATATGGAACGGAGGGAGTACTTATCTACAAATTCAGTATTCCATGCCCGCACCAAGCACATTAAAATTGACTTTCATTTTGTTCGAAAACGAGTTGCAAAGAAGTTACTTGATGCTCGGTTTGTATCCAGCAAAGATCAAATCGCAGATGGATTTACCTAGCCACTTCAGTCAGAGATCTTGATGAGTTCAAACGTAATCTAAATCTTTCCATAGCTTCCAAGGTTTAGATTAAGGGGGTGTCGACAATAAATGTAATTGTGTAGTGCTCTACCTATTTGTTTCCTCTCCCTATAACTCCCCTCTGTAAATGCCACCAATGGAGCTTTTCCATTGCACTATAAATACGCACCCGATCCCCTCAACAGGGGCATCGCTTCCCACAAACCTCAACAGGGGGTGCTGGGAGACGTTGGGTTGTTGTGGCCTTGTAGAGCTTGGGTCTCTTGCTTTGTGCTGGGTGTGCTCGATCTGGATCTCGATCTGAATGGATCTGGACAAACACTTTGCTCTGTGGTGGAGGTCCACGGTCACATGCATAGGAATCAGTCATGGTTGGTGTGCTTGAAAATAAAATACCAGATGATAGGATCAACGGTACCGTCGGCAGAAGCATCCAAGGGGGCGGCTGCGCAGATGTTTCCTTGAGGTGGTTGGCGCCATTATTGGATCAAATCATATACTACAGATTTCGCAACAAAAAAAAATCATATACTACAGGGGTATTGTTAATAGTTGGCGCCATTATTGGATCAAAACATTGTTAATGGTAGGATGACGTGGGGCTCTCTCTCGGTCCATGGTCGTTGCTGGTGCAAGCACCAGGAGCAGTGGAGGCACTCCAGTTTGTGTGGGTCGGTCAATAGCATAGCACTCCACAATGCGATAAGAGAGACAAAAGGAGAAAGAAATCAGAGCCGCCTGCCCAACTGAAGTTGTTCCTTACCATTTGCATGCTTGAGACATGAACATGCAAATATTCTTTTGTTAAGTACAAAACAACATTTTAAAAAAATCATCGGAAAAGAAAAGTGCATTGCGACAAGATCATCTTGGGTAGCTTGCTGACAGCAAGTTTTCCTGTTCCATACTGTATTGTCTGCTTGCTTCCTTGTTAGCTCCGTCATTGAAATATGGTCTGCCGCAGTTTGATCCTCATTGCATCTCCTTGATGCAGTATCACGTGGAGCATGCCTCTGGGTAGCTCTCAAGTTTTGGAGGGTCATCTCCACTTCCCTCATTGTAGGCCTCTCTTCTCCCTTCAACTTGGTGCACATTGCTGCTAGTGCGGCTACTTCTTGGGTTTCTCCATGATCCTCTTCCATGACTTGAGGATCCATTATCTCATTCAATTTACCTTCTTCGAGTAGTGAGGCGAAAAGTGAAACAAGACCGATTCCATCGTCAGAGCGATAGAAGCATGGTTTCTTCCTGGTAAGCAACTCTACAAGAAGAACACCAAAACTGAAAACATCGCTCTTGTCTGTTAGACGACCAGTATAATAGTACATAGGATCTAAATAGCCAATTGTTCCCTGCACAGCTGTAGTCACTCCAGTTTGATCAATCGGGATGTACCTTGATGCTCCAAAGTCTGATACCTTTCCTGTTAAATTTTCATCAAGAAGTATGTTGGATGATTTAATATCTCTGTGATAAATTGGCATGGAAGCAGCTGAATGTAGATAGGACAGAGCTCGAGCAACTTCAAGTGCAATCCTCACTCGATCATCCCATGGTAGTGACATCGGTCCTTCAGCATGAAGAGTGTGATCAAGAGTTCCATTTGGAATGAATTCATAGACCAACAACGGGACTTCTGCTTCAAGACAACAACCAATCAGCTTCACCACGTTTCTATGGTTGATTTGAGAAAGAATAGCAACCTCATTTATGAAATCATCAATTTCTCTTTGTACAACAATCTTCGATTTTTTTATTGCCACAACCTGTAGGTCTAGAATTCCTTTATACACAATGCCATGCCCTCCGCCACCAACCTCGCGAGTTCTGTCAAAATTGTTTGTGGCCTTCTCTAGATCCCATAAGGGAATGATCATCCTTTCCCCAAAGTCTGTCTTTTGTGAAATTAGATGCTGCAGTAGCAGTCCATGATTTTGCTTGAAAAATCTTTCTTTCAATTTGTTTGCTCTTCGTAGCTTGATTTTGCGTGTTATAAAGGGAGTAGAAAATGCCAGAAGAAATAGAACTAAGCCACCGCTAACTACTAGACCTATACTTAAACCTGTTAAAGAAAGGTATACGTAAGGAAAACATAATAAATTCTGAGTAGCAGCAAGTGTTAATTATTGTACCATAATAGTCTATATAAAGCTCAGATAGATGGTCTTTCATACGTGGGCAAATTTATGCTGGAAAACATTCTCCTGTGAAAAATCGATCAAAGCCATATGTAAAAGTTCTAACAAGCTCTCAAAATATGGGAAATTCACTTTGGAACCCGGGCTCATATGCTCCTGGTATTTCCGGGAACATAATTTTTTTTGAAAAACTTTTCAAAAATTCCGAAAAAAATCATGCACGTACCTGAGTATGGTACGCACCATCGTGTGAAATTTCGCAATGAAATGACATCGTGGCCGCCCTGTGCAAAAATGACAAATTTCTGACAGAAAATTCAAATTTTTGGATCTCATATTCTGTCAGAAATTTGTCATTTTTGCACAGGGCGGCCACGATGTCATTTCGGTGCGAAATTTGTCACGATGGTGCGTACCATACCCAGGTACGTGCATGATTTTTTTCGGAATTTTTTGAAAAGTTTTCTATTTTTTATATTTTTTCGAAAATACCGGGAGCATATGCTCCCGGGTTCCAAAACGCCACTCCCGGTCAATTTTTTAGAACTTCTACGCATGATTTTGCAAAGTTTTCATGGAGAGGTTAGTTAGCACCTAATATGCAACCTTGATACATATGCGTAAATTAGATAACAGTAGTAGATTGTATGCCTGTCACCTGTAAATGAATATTTTTTCGTGACACATCCCCCTTGTCTCCAGGGATCTCCGTAGGCTCCATTACTACACTGGCAATGAAAAGTTCCGGGCTTGTTCATGCAGATTCCATAACAGGTGTGTAATTCTGGGTGCGAACACTCGTCGATGTCTAAATAAGCCACGGATGAATTTGAACAAATTAGCCATGTATAGTATAGAAGTCTGTCCACATCAGAAAAGCTAGAAAGTATTTGCTAAAACTACAAATGGACATATATAAGCAATCTAAATCAATAAAGCTTTAGTGACTAGGTTGCAAAAATAAATATATCTGATTTGCATTCTGCTACGTTTTGCATGGAAGCATTGCCTTCGAAGCCACGAAGGCATTGTCAAATATACCCCCCTTGTGTGTTATTGCATTGTCCGTGACACGGGTAGATGTCTGGAGAATAGCATTCGTCGATATCTAAACAAACCACATTATTGTGAGGAACTGGAGGTAACTAATAATAATCAATTGCAGATTCACGGAGGCATGGAAAGAAAATGAGTTGAATAATTAAGCTACATATTACTACCTCTGCTAGTAAAATATGAATGTTTTGGGTAGGGGCTGTCTAAACAACAACCGGTTGTTTTTACTTACGGAGCAACTACATTTTCCATGCTACCAGCTGTCTAGGAACATTTCAAAAAGGAACATTTTTCATAGGAAGGAACATTTTTGAACGGAATTTTTTTTCGGCCGAAGGAACATTTAGACCTGGAACAAAACAAACGGAACAATTCTTCTGTTTTGTAACAAAACAAAACAAACAGAATAGATTCTTCTGTTCTGAAACAAAAATTTAAGACTTGAAACAAAACAAACGGACCAATTCTTCTATTCTGGAACAAAACAAAACAAACGGAACAAATTTCACTACGAACATATTTAAAAAAATTCCACAAAAAATTTATTGAAGAATATTTATAAATTGGGAACATAAAACAAAATGGAACAAATTTCTTCTGGTCTGGAACAAAAAGTTTCACTAGGAACAAAACATTTTAAAAATTGTTCCAGAACAAAATATATTTCTAAAAATATTTATAATTGGGAACATAAAACAAATGGAACAATTCTTCTGGTCTGGAATTAAAAAATTCACTAGGAACAGAACATTTTTAAAATTGTTCTGAAACAAATTATATTTCTAAAAATCTTTGTAATTGGGAACATAAATTAAACGGAGCAAATCTTGTGGTCTGGGACAAAAAATTTCACTAGGAACAATATATGTTACAAAACAGGAACAAAAAAAACAGACTGTGTTTCCATTTGCACTCGCATGGTTCGGCTGAACCGCACGTGGGCCAAGGAAGGAAAACGAAGCATGGCTCTGATGCAACCAGAAAAGGAACCCAAAAAAAAGAATGAATCGGGCCACACGTGGGCCAGGAAAGGACAAAATAAGGAGAAAAGAACCAAGGAAGCGAGCGCCATGGGACGGACGAAAATCCGGTTGTTCTTCAAAAAGAAACAAACGGTTGTTCAATATCAAATCCGTTTAAATATTGACAAATGATATCGTTCTTCGAAGTGCAACTTTGCGCACCCTTATTTTGTTGTGCCGTACTTACGAAATCTAATATATTCATAGTACTATCAATGTATCTCTGGAATGGAATCAATTCATATATTTTCATACGGTCATGTCAACTTGAAATACTTTTAATGATTTAATCGGGGAAAATTCAAAATAGTCTGAGCAGTATATTACCGTAGCAGCCATCGGAGATGTAAGGGTTGCCTTGGTAACCATTAGAGCACTGGCAGGAAATCCCATTGTTATGACCAGTGACTTGACAAAAGCTGTGGCCACTGAGGCATGACGACGAAGACCCATTGCTCTCACATGTCGAGCTGTTGCTGTTGATCGCCCAGCCTAGTACGGCAGGGACAACGGCTGGAAGGAAATTACAATTACGATCAGCGTGGTACTCCATCGTGGGGACACTGTAGTTGGCATCCACTATGAACGCGCAATTCATCGTTAATGAATCATCAATAAACGGGTGAAGCTGGAATCTGTAGGAAGGGCGATCCACAAATATGTCTGCCTTGCAACAGTCAATGCCAGAGCAGTTGGAATCCTCCAGGTCAGAGTAGTGTGGGCACAAAGTAGCACAGCTGCCAGCAATGGTGCCACCCTCACCCTCCAGCAGGATGCCTAGGACATTGCACCCGAACGCCTGTAAGCGGTTCTGATTTCCCAACAGGAAGTACGGCCCGGAAGAATAACCGAGGCCGCCAGCGCTCCATGTGCCGTTTGCACCCTCGCCATGCGTCCAGTAGTAGTCCATTCTGGCGCTGTTAATGCGCACCGTGGCTTTGGGGATGGAGATCTCGAGCACCTCCACGGTGCCGTCGCCGAGGAACAGCTTGGGCGGGTCGCCCGACCGGTCGCAGGTGAGGTTGAAGCCGTTGAGGTAGCAGCCGGGCTCCACGCCAAACGGGTACAGGATGCTGATGTTGCCGCAGTGAGTGGTGCAGTGACCACTCCCGGCGGGCAGTGGTGCCACGGCACCCAACGGCGAAGGCACAATCATCAGCAACGCGGCAGCAGCTACTGCGACAGAGAGCATTGTGCTTCCCCTACTTGCTACCATTTCTTTCAAAGTACGTGTTTTCTTCTGGCTAGGACGCACTCCTTGCTATCTCTGACATATGGTACATATATAATATCTGTACGTGTAGAGAACACGATTAGCAAAATGAGTTAGTGCTTGTTCGTTCATCGTCCATTATCTAAACGACTTGCTAATTTACTATGGCTTTGGCTTGGTTATTCAATGGTACTACAGTATCTTAGGTCCAATGGTCAAGGTAGCTTTTTTCTACTTTCATGATTTTTTAGTATGCTTTTGGCCCGCACGAAGAGCAGGACTGACGACAGAGAAACATGATTTCTCATGGGAGAAATTACATGGAACTTCTCATATGGTGTGTAAGGTATATTCCCACTATTATTGATGAATTCTGGTGCTTATGGACTAAGCTAATCTACACCGTACTTGAGACGCTGAATTTCATGCTGCCACTCGGCTGTGTCTACCTCCTCTACAATATTTCTGCCTACCTAGCCTTCCTCCGACGTCTTGGCATCCTCTTCCAAAAGCTTCATTACAAAGAAAAGGTGACATGCTATGCGCTGCGATATGGTCTACCTCCATCATATCTACTTGATGCTGTGTCACGTGGATGATATATCTTAATTTGTGCTCTTCTTTTACGCAAAAGTTTTGTGCTGTTTGTTAGACCGCGCACGGTCCATGACAGCACGTAAGAGCCCAAGCATTTCCAGGCTATCCGGATTAGTGGTAAATTTAAGCGATGAATAAGGAAGGAAATAAGACAAACCAAGGTGACAGGATATGGAAATGTCAGGATAACTCAGGCGGCCTACATGCCCTACATCTCTATCTGTACCTCTTTAAACATTTCTTGTGGTGTCCGTGGTGGTGGTGGTGACGCCCCTCTCTGTAGCCTTCGGCCCCTCTCATCATCCCGCGCACAGCCATCCTCCAATGCTCTAGCGCAACGAAGCAGCGAAGCAAACGGACCTTTTCCACCGAGTGCAACACTTCTCCGATTTATGTGGCATCAAATCAGTCCAACAAATTTTGCGATAGAGCTCACCCAACGAAATCAGACTCTCAGCCCGGCCGCAGCGGCTCCTCACTTCTTCTCAACCCCTGCGTCCCGCACGGCCGCTCCTCTGCCGGTGGTGTTGCCCTCGCCGCAGAAGCCGGCGAACCCGCTCGCGCCGCTGGTGACATAATCCTTGTCGTCCTCGATGCCACTGCTTCTCCCGGTGCCTCGGCCCTCGTGCAGTACGCGACAAGCCATACAACCTGGGATACCAGGTCGCCTAGGACATCCTTGCCGACGTCGACAAGCAGCGATTTGACCTAGACAAGATGTTCTTCATGGACTAGCGTTCAGGCGTGACTCCCACCTCCCGGAGGGATCCAAGATCAGGGAGCGGAACGGCCGCATTCCCCCTTTCCTCGATGCCATGCTCATGACCTTCTCACCGACAAAGATCTTCCTCGAGATATGGCTGGTCGCGGGCTCGCCATGGACGACGTCCAGGAGCACATTGCCGCGCGGTTCAGGCACCGGGGATCAATACACATCCACAACATCGGTAAGGAGCATCAGGTGATTCCAATGGCTGGACCGCGGCTTGAGTGCCCGTGTTGCCCCCGGGGTGTTCGGCAATTCCGCATCGGCGGCACGGCCAAGATGCCTTTGATGGAGTTGAGGTGTGACGACTTAGTGCTGAATGCTATCTTGTAGGCTTTGTTTGATCTGGAGAACGGCAACCATGAACTCGAGCGATCTCAAGGACCTCTAAATGAACAATGTGATGCAAGTCTCTCTTGATTTTCCCCCTTGTAGCAGGCAATTTGGACTTGGTGAATTTTGTTACCTGTTTCAGCTTACCATTGCGTACTTCTTTTCTTGCTTCATTTTTCCTCTTGATTTTTCCATTTTCTTGCAGAAGATGTGGACGTCAATTTAGATTTGGTGAATTCGTGCAGGTTCATGGATGGTTCCTGGCTTTTTTTTCTCGAAAAGGGAAACATAGCCCCGGGCTCTGCATCAATCGATGCACACAAACTTTTATTGCAAAGTAACAAAATTCAGAGTTTACATCTCAAGGATAACAAAGTGTTTCGACAAAAATCAGCCATCCAAAGTAAAATAGCATAAGGCGCCTATGCATCATGAATTCTTCTAATGTGCTGCCAGCCACCCCGGGTGTAGAAGTCCCGAGCGACCGTCTGCAGACGGCTGCATCCAGAATCCATATGAGCCCGCTGCGCCTTCGGCAGCAGGAAAGACCAAGCGTGGATCCAGTGTGTAGCCATATGAATGACCTGTAAGAAATGAACATAATCTTTCTTGTTAAAAATAATGTCGTTCCTGCAGTTCCATAAAGCCCACATCAAAGCACAAATTCCAATACGAATTTTTGCCTTATTGACTTTATCAATACCATTCAACCAATTACCGAACATATTCGTTATATTGGCCGGTGGTGAAATATTAAATGCACGCTGCACAATCCTCCAAATAGAGCGAGCAAAAGGACATGATATAAAAAGATGATCAATGGACTCCTCTGAGTCACAAAACACACACTTCTTACATCCCGTCCATTTTCGTTTTGATAAATTATCTTTGGTAAGAATTACTTTCTTATAAAGGAACCACATAAAAATCTTTATCTTCAATGGTACCTTCATCTTCCAAATGTATTTACGCAAAAAGACCGTATGTCCATTAAGTAAATCTGCATACATTGACTTTACAGAAAAGGTGCTGGACGATGTAAGCTTCCACACAAACCTATCTGAATCATCTGATAAATTTACCATCATTAATCTGAAGTAGCTCCAACCAAGCATCCCATTTGGACCCGGTTAGCGTTCTCCTAAATTCTATATTGAAAGGATTCTGGGATAACACACTAGCAACAGAAACGTTATTCCGTCTTACAATATTATATAAGGTAGGATATTGCTGAGACAAGGACTTATCCCCAGCCAAATATCTTCCCAGAACCGAATACTATCACCCTTACCGAGAACGGAAACCTCTAGCAAAAAACTCTTCCTTAACTCTCATAATCCCCTTCCAAAACGGTGAGTCAGTAGGTTTCGCCTGAACTTGAGACAAAGACTTAGTATGGAGATATTTGTTAGACAACAATTCCTGCCATACCCCCTCCTCATTTAGTAGTTTGTACAACCATTTGCTGAGCAAACATTTATTTTTTATCTCAAGCACCTCAACCCCTAAACCATCTTGGTCTTTTGGGCGACAAATTATACGTTTAAGATGGTCACTCTGCCAGAAAAACCGAGACCGATAAAATCTAACCGTTTCCGTACCCCTTTAGGTATCTCAAGAAAGGATAGCATAAACATCGGTAAGCTCGTAAGAACCGAATTAATAAGGACTAACCTATCTCCGCATGAGAGAAGTTTTCCTTGCCAACACCCTAATTTTTTCTCAAAACGGGTTTCAACTGGATTCCATTATTTATTAAGCAATTTCCTGTGATGGATAGGAACTCCCAAGTACCTAAAAGGTAGAGAACCAGCCTCGCAACCGAATATTTGCCTATACTGATCCTCTGGATCTTTTGCCTTCCCAAAACAGAAAATTTCTCTTTTAAAAAAAACAGAAAATTTCACTTATATGAAAATTGATTTTAAGGCCGGACAATTGCTCGAAGATACATAGAATGAGCTTCATATTCATAGCTTTCTATAAATCGTGTTCCATGAACAGAATAGTATCATCGGCATATTGTAGAATGGACACTCCTCCCTCCACCAAATGAGGGATAAGACCACCTACCTGACCATCTTCTTTTGCCCTTGCAATTAAGATTGCCAGCATGTCGGCCACAATATTAAACAATAATGGAGATAATGGGTCCCCTTGTCTAGGACCCTTTCTCATTTGGAAATAATGGCCAATGTCATCATTGACCCGTACTCCAACCGATCCTCCTTGAACAAACTGCATAATCATTTGACACCATTGTTGTGCAAAACCTTTCATACGCAAAGTTTGTTGTAAAAATAGCCATTTAACTTTATCATAAGCTTTCTCGAAATCAATTTTGAATAAAACACCATCCATTTTCTTCCTATAAAGTTCATGTATGGTCTCATGAAGCACAACCACTCCCTCTAGAATGTGTCTGCCAGGCATAAAAGCCGTCTGAGTAGGTCTATTGACTTTCTGAACGACCTCAGTCAGTCTATTAGTGCCTACCTTAGTGAAAATTTAAATCTAACATTGAGTAAACAAATACGTCTATACTACTGAATTTGCACCGCATTCTCCTTTTTTGGTAAAAGAGTGATAACCCCGAAATTTAGTTTATGAAGCTGCAAATCCCCAGATTGCAGCTGCATAAACATAGCCATAAGATCATCTTTAATGAGCAACCAGAAATGCTGATAAAACTCCGCTGGTAACACATCTGGTCCAGGGGCTTTATTATGCTCCATTTGAGAAATAGCCTAAAAAAACCTCCTTCTCAGTGAAGTTAGCCATGAGAATGCTATTCTCTTCTGTCGATAATTGAGGAATATCGTCAACATAGTCTTCTCTCAACCTGAAACTATTTTTTTCTAGCTCGCCGAATAACTTCTTATAATATTCTGTTATGTAGACTTTCAAATTTTGCTCCCCCACAATAATTCCTTCATCTTGCTCTAATTGGTAAATTTTCTTTTTCCGGTGTTTCCCATTACCAATAAGGTGAAAATATTTCGTATTATTTCCCCCTTCCTGTATATGTTTTACCTAGCGCGTTGAGCCCATTTGGCTTCCCTTCACGTCTAAGTTTACAAAGACTATCATCAGCATCCCTCAAAACTTTTGTTTCGGAAGCATCAAGAGGACATGATTCGGCCTT
Organism: Poa pratensis; assembly: GCA_947311845.1. NCBI lineage: Eukaryota > Viridiplantae > Streptophyta > Magnoliopsida > Poales > Poaceae > Poa > Poa pratensis. The sequence goes on from CAMZMU010000094.1 coordinate 31,208,523, forward strand.
AATATCAAGCTCGTCAATAATTTTCGAAAGTTTTTCCTTCTCTTTTTTATAAACCCCGCTGCGATTACGTGCCCAACCTCGTAAGTATCGATGTATATGTCTAATTTTATTTTGCCATCTGGCAATCGGCGTGTCCCCAGCAGTAACGGCTTTCCATTCTGCTAAGATAATCTCATGAAACCCATCCTCTCGCAGCCAAGATAACTCAAAAGAGAACTGAGCCTTGTTTCCAAGATGAGCCTGCTCACCCGAATCAACAAGTAGAGGCGTATGATCTGAACCAGACCTAGTTAGAGCGCGAACCGAAACTAGTGGAAACTTATTTTCCCACTCAACACTCGCTAGAACGCGATCTAGCTTCTCGTAGGTTGGAGTGTCTCTCCTATTCGCCCAAGTATATTGTCTGCCTGAGAGATCGATTTCCTGCAAGTTCAGACTTTCAATTATAGCATTAAAAACAAAGGGCCATCTTGCATTATAACTATTATTATTCTTCTCTTGTGGGCATCTAATAATATTAAAATCGCCCCCAATTAATTTAGGTAAGGACTCATCCTCACATATTCTTACTAACTCAGCTAAGAAAGCTGGTTTTTGGCATCTTGAGCAGCCCATATACTGCCAAAAAACTACACTCAAAGCCATCCGTTTGAGACTTCAAGTGGAAACGAACCGAGAAATCACCTGGCTCAACGTTTTTGACACCAAGCATAGCCGAATTAAAACCAACCAGGATACCTCCTGATCTCCCATGGGGGAGGCAAACAAAACCAAGTAAAATCTTTTCCCCCAACAAGTTGTCTTAAAAAAGAAGCAGAAAATGAGATCTCCCCGTCTCCAATAAGGCGATTAGATCTAGATTCTGTTCTCTTACCGTTTCTTGTATGAAAAATGTTTGCATGTGTCCGTAACCCCTCACTATTCCAAATACACGCTCTCATGATTATATCTTTTTTCTTGATACTTTTGGATTCTAACACTACGGCGAACATTTTCCTTATCCCAAGACCTCTTCTTACGAGTTCTTGTGGTTTTGACCTCATGACACAACTGATCCGTATGATGGTTGTTATACATGGCATCTTCCTCAGTTAAATCATCACATAAACCTTAAACCTTTGAGACGAATTAAATTTGAGGATCCTCCTCCATCTGTTTGGCTTAGAAAGCATCATGAGAGACCTATCTCTCTCTGATTCTTTGAGGTTATTTACCGAAATATTTACTTTACTAGGAGACTCACTATATACTTCAGCATTGTCTAAGACTACTACTATCACGTTTTTTTTTCACCTTATTCAGTGGCCCGCCCAATGGGCGGGCATCATATTTAAAAGTATTTATAAAATATATGTTGACCATGTATACATAGTCTATTAAATCCATGATAATTGCCAATAACAGTCAAGTTAATACAATTTTTTTGAATATATTTAATCCAAACATTTATAATCGCATTTTGGTTTGCAGATTGTCGTCGTATCGGCATTGGATAGGAGACGGGGTCCTGCTAGCCGAGGGTGAACGTAGGGCAAGAAGGTGGACGTCGTCGAGGTCGGGATTGTACACGGCAGTTTACCCAGCTTCAGGCTCCACGGCGGTGGCGGAGCCCTACGTGCTGCTATAACTCACTATAAGGCAATAGCCGAAGTACAGGTTACAATGAGTTGGTTGTTCAGTATTGGTTGGTTGCCCTAAAGGCGTCCCGAGGTCCAGCTTATATAGGCGGCTGGACCTAGGGTTACAAGGTGATTACGTATCCAGCAAGTATACGGAGTCCTAAACCTAGCCGGCAAGTATGCCGCCTTCCGTCTTGGTCTTGGTGGCTTCGTGGGCTTCAGTCTTGGGCCTCCTCCTTGCCGGCATCCGCCTTCCTTGGTCGTCAGCTATCTGGGCCGCCCGGCAGGCAAAGCCTTCACCACCACTGCGGGCCACCCTGGACTAGCCGGATTGATCCATGCTGGTGATACCCCTAGTAGGTATATCCCCAACATTAGCCCCTGGAAGGGTTCGAGTTCTTCAGGCGCCGTCTTCTTCTTGTCGGCAACGTCCGTCTTGTCTTGTAAGCGTCTGAAGAGCTTGAAGCATTCCAAAGTTGAAAGTAAGCGGCGGTCCGCCTAAAGTAGTCGGACGATTTGCCGCCATCATGGGAAAGACGGCCTGACCGTTGTCAGGAATCTTCCCGGCACCAGTCTTGTCAATGTTGATGTTGACGGCTGACGTCATGCAGTCCACGACAGTTTGGACTTGGGCATGTGTCATGATTGTTTCTCCACTACGCACAAGAATCGGGCGAGGGCCGCAGACACCGTTGCCACGACGTGCAAATCGTGGGCACGTGGCGGAAATCACGCGTCCCCCCAATCTCGGGCACGAATCTTGGCGCGTGGGGATAAATACCCCAAAGGGCACACCGATGCAGGCCTTCTTCCCATTCGCACCCACCGTGGCCTCCTCATCTTCCCGATCTCCTCCTCCCGTACTCAACTCCGGCGAGCACAAGCAGAACTCCCAAATGGCGAGCACCAGCAAGATCGGCGGCGGCGGCGCGCTGGCGCGGCTCGACGACCACGCTGGATCTGGATCTGCCAGCGGCGGCGGCGGTGCCCGTGGGCGCCGATGACCTCCCCGTTGCCACCGTGGCTGCGGGCGAGGTTTCCACTTCTTCCCCAACTCCGGCGGCGCCTGCAGCAGCTCCGACCTTCCCCTCCCATCTTGCGGCGACCAGCTCTGAGGCTGCGGCGGAATCTGCCGCCGACGACGACGACGCCGAGGAGAGAGGAGACTGGAGACCTTGGCTCCAGGTACTGGCTGCCGTCAGTTATGACGTCAGCCTATCTGAAGGAGCTGGAGGAAGGCGGCTACATTCCGCCAAAGACGGAATGCTCCTGGAGGGTTCCAGGCGACGAGGCGGTGCCTGACCCACAAGACGGCGAGCGCGTCATGTTGGCGTCGCACAGCCTCGCGGTATGTCTCTGCCGCTTTCCGCCTTCTTCTTGGCGGTACTTAGTTTTACGGGCTGCAGCCGCACAACATAGCGCCCAATAGTATTCTAGTGCTAGCCGGCTTCCAGGCTTGTGCGAAGGGTACTTAGGCATAGCTGCGTCCATAGAGCTATTCAAGTACTGCTTCCTGTGCCGCCGGCAAACCATACCAGGCGGCCACCTAGCAACCTGCGGTAGTGTCACTTCAACTGCCGCCAACCCGACTGGTACCCAAAGATACCATACATCGAGTCGGTGAAGCACTGGACCAGCACTTTCTTCTACTGCAAGGACATCCCGACACCTGGCAGCACACAGGGGATGCCTGCTTTGTCAACGGTCCGCCAACCCACAAGGCCTGTTGGACGGCAAAGGTGCCGCTCAGCAGCTTGTCGGGAACTTCGAATTGCCGTCAGGCGGATCGAGTTCTTGACGAAGACGATGATGGCTCCGACTTGACGGAGTTGACACCGTCATCTGCTGGGTGTCGAGGAAGATAATGCCACTCCGCCATCGCCCACTGAAGATGTGCGAGTACAAGGCGGATGACGCCGGCAACAGCACCCTTGATCAGATGCCTTAGATACCGGCTCAGAGAGCTTATCAAGCCTCTGTCGGTGAAGGCGGCTGAAGGCGTCGCCATGTTCACCCACGACAACCCAGCCCCAGCGGTAAGTCAAAGCTACTTTGTCATTTCACTGACATCCTTATCCACTGGGTACTGGATTAATATTGTCTTGTTTCCTTTTCAGCTGCAAACCTTGGGGAGGAAGAGTTGGCTCCAAACTGGTACGACACCGGTGCCAGCAAATCGAAGAAGCGCAAGCTGAGCACCTCCACCAAGGATTTGGAGAAGAGGAAGAAGGCGGCCACCTCTGTCGATGCAGAGGATGAGACCGTGGGGAATGTCCCCTTCAAGCGGTAGCAAACTTTTGCTTTCCCTGACTTAGCTATTTTGATATGTTTGTGCTGACAAACTTGCACTTTCTGCTTACAGGGGCAAGCCTGCCATGCCCAAGCTCCGCTCCAACTTGAAGATTCTGCCGGCAGGGGCAAGCCACCACGCTCTTCTCCAGCCGCTGCGCCGACAACGCCCACAGTTGGCGTTCCCGTGGTTGTATGCCAGGGAACGTACACAGCTGCTGGTACCTCAGAGGCGGCTACGGAGAAGGCGGGCAAAAATCAGTTGCCGGACCTCCTTCCAAGACGGCTGAAGCTTCGGCTAGTGATGCCGCTCGATTTATTGCCATGAAGCAGGAGATGGATGACCAGATGGCGGCGAACAAGGCGGATCATCCTCCCATCCTGGCTCTCAATCTGGCAAAGGGTTGCAAGACCCCCGGCAAACGCTGAAGACCATGCGTGACGGTACCCGCAACTGGTACGCACACATGGACGAACTCCACGAGACCCTGCACGGACAACTTGAGGTAAAATAGCCTATGGTCCCAGCCCCCGAGCACTTTGGCGGCTGAAAAATTTTAGCCGGCAAAGTGGTCTCGTTGACTAAATAGTGCTAACCATAATGTTGTTTTCGTGCATGCAGGCCGTTCTTGCTTCCAATCTTGAGCTATTTCGTGCTCAAGAGAAGAAAACAAGGAATGCCAGCAACTGCAGCAGGACGTGGAGTTGAAGAACGCCCAAATTGCGAGCTTGGAAGAAGCTCGCAAGAAGGATGAAGGTGACAAAGCTTTCTTTGCCTTCTTTTCGTCCGACTTCTTTTCCTTTTCCGACAAGTATTTTAGTCGTCTTTCTTTTTATTTGTAGAATTACTAAACACTGCGCAAGATATTCTCAAGAACTCCACTGACATGCAAGCTTTGATGAACGAAGCTGCAGATCTTGCCGGGCTGGTGAAGCTGAAGGCGGATCACGCCAAGGAGCTGGATGAGCGGCGTTGGCCCATGCTGCCGAGGTTAGCAAGTTGACGGGACAACTTGAGCCATGAGCAACACCTGACCAGGTGAACAAGAACGCCAAGGAGCAGCAGGACCAACTGTCAAGGCGGTCCAGCTAGCTCAGAAACGCTTGAGAACCATCTGGATGAGGTCAACGCCATCCACGATCATGTCTTGGGTATGTCCTAATCCTTCATCTTTGTCACCTTGCACTCTTGAAACTTGAAGCTGCAGTGTGTAACTTTGTGTTTGTGCAGTGCCGGCTAGCTTGGGAGATGACCTGGCTACGACGCCGCGCCTTGCCCGAATCTTGAAAGTTGGCGAAATCGTCAACCAGATTGTCGGCGCAGGCAAAGCATTTGCCGCCAAGTTCTACCCTGGGGAGGACGGCGATCCCGTCATCTTCGATGCTCTGCCGGACCTGCTGGAGAAGGCGGCAGCGAACACGACAGCACGCTACGCTCAGCAGCACGAGGCGGCGCCAAGTTGGCATTGGCAATGACGGCGGCGTGGTACCCGGAGGCTGATATTCATCAAGTCACCGAGTACTTCCCCACCGAAGACGAAAACAACCAAGCCATCGTGATGCAGGACGTGCTGCGGTCTGTTCGCGGCTATGCGACCCGGGTTGCCAACATGGTTGACATCCGCAAGTTCTACAAGGAACACCCGGACCCGCATGTTGCCGTAGCCGATCCCTCCTTGGGGATCCTGAAGCTGCCGAGGCGGAAGAAGGCGAAGCCGGAGCCGACAAGCGCAGCCCCAAGGATGGCGGAGCCAGCCCCAAGAATGCCGGCGTCAGCCCCCAGGATCTCTCCACCAGCTCTACCAAGGCGGCAATCCCTTGACTGTCCTCCTGCAAAGGCAGCACAAAACACTGCGTTAATCTGTTAACGCATAAAACTTTATTTTGGGTTGTAAATATTATGGGCCAACTTTTATGCTACACTTGGCGGTAGGCTTATTTAAGTGGCCCGCCTTAATATGTATCTCGCTTGCATGTTTAGCTTTTTCATATGTTGGCGGAACCTCATCTTAGTTACTTTAGCTGAGCCAACCAGGTGCAATACCAACTAATTTAGACTCAGAGACCAAAGCCAGCATGTTGGTGCCAACGACATACTACTAGGCGACCCACACAAACAGACAGATAAGCATATTAGGCGGTGCAAAGATTGTTTGCGTTTTTAGCCGGCAGACGGCAAATGTCAAAAAGTTTGAACCTTAGCACGGAGCAAAAACTTATTTTGTTTGGTAACTTTTATGACAACAGATATATGATTGCGAGAAAAGACAAAAGATGGCATGATCCCAAAACTGAATGAGCAAACCACAGACTTTTATTTCATAATCATATAGTACTTATTACAATGTGGAAATTGCTAAGTGTAAAAAGGACGTAGCTGCTCAATGTTCCAAGGTCGCTTGGTTTCTTCATACTTGTCGTCAACTTTCATTTCTGTGCCTGCGACCTGCGCTCGCTTCTTCTTGTATCCGTCTCTTGCGTCTACCAAGTAATAAGAACCATTGAGCAACACCTTACTGACCCACAAAAGGTCCTCCCAAGGCGGGGATAACTTATGCAAACCCTTCTATCTTGGATTAGGCGGGGACAAGGTCACCAACTCTAAAACTTCGTTGCCGCACCTTCTGCTGTGATAACGCCTCAAACTTTGCTGATAGATGGCGGATCGTGCAGGGCAACGTCTCGTTCTTCATCAAGTAGGTCAAGGCCATCCTGTCTTGCATCTTCCTGGACGTAGGCTTGAATTCTGGGGAGAAATCGTACATCATGTCGGTTGGCAACACTGCTTCTGCGCCATAGACTAAGAGAAAGGAGTAAACTTGGTTGATCTGTTTGGAGTTGTGCGTAAACTCCAAAGGACAGACTGCAATTCATCCACCCAAGCCCCAGACGCTCTATGCAATGGTACTTCGAGACGTGGTTTGATACCTTGTAGGACTAAACCATTTGTACGCTCTACTTGAACTTTGCCTGGGGTGTGCAACTGAGGCAGATCTAGGCGGATGCCATGCTTATAAAGTATTCCTCGACTTCGCCTTGCGACAAGTTAGTGCCATTGTCGGTGTGATGCTATGAGGCACCCGAACCGAGAGATTATTCCCCACAGAAAGTTTGCGGCAGTGGGCCGTCTAGCTTTTTGATAGGCTTGCTTCACCCACTTGGTGTACTTGTCTACAGCCACAAGTAAATGTGTGTAGCCACAGGCGCCGTTTTAACGGACCAACCATGTCCAGCCCCAGACTGCGAAAGGCCGCGTGATGGGTATTGTTTTAAGCTCTTGGCCGGCATGTGTGATTGTCTGGCAAAGTTGGCTGCCCTGCATCTTTTGACATTGTCCTCTGCATTGCTTGGCTGTCAACCAGTAGAACCTTGTCGGAAGGCTTTTGAAACAAGGGCGCGTGAGGAAGCGTGATGTCCACATACGCAGCATGTATCTCGTCCAACGTTTCTGCCTTCTTCGGGCGAAATGCAACGTTGGTAAACACAGTGGTGCTACGCTTGTACAATTCGCCTTTGATTATTGTGAATGCCTTGGCTCTTCTTACTATTTGCCTTTCAAAACCTCATCATCGGTAACTCCTGATTGATCAGGAGTCCAAATATGGCGTCGTCCAATCCGGCTTTACCAGGTAGACAGCATAGCTAGCATTTTCAACTGGCTTGCGATTCTGGGTCAAGGAGGTCTGCTCCTTTGATTGACGGCTTGTGTAGGTGTTCCAGAAAACATCTTTTGGTACCTTTTTGCGTTCAGACCCCATTCTGGCAAGTGTATCTGCCGCCTCATTTTGAGCTCTTGGGATGTGGCGGACCTCGTAGCTAGAAAACACTTGGCGAATTCATCAACGGTAGCTCGATATGCCGCCATTGTCTCGCTCTTTGTGTCCAAGTACCACGTATCTGTTGCGCCACCAAGTCTGAATCTCCGTAGCAGAGGACACGCTGGACGCCAAGTTCCTTGGCAATGTGTAAACCATGAAGGAGAGCTTCGTATTCAGCAACATTATTAGTTGCCTTGAAGTGAATTTGTAACACATAACTAAACTTGTCTCTTGAGGGTTTTAAAACAATGCCAGCCCCGAGCCCTGAAGCATTTTTGATCCATCAAAGTGCATGATCCAGTATGCATCTTCAGGGAGAGGTACTTCGTCCATGGCCTCCGTCCAATCTGCTACAAAATCTGCTAAGGCTTGAGACATAATGGCCGTTCTGGGTTTATACACGATGTCGAAGGCGGCAAGCTCTATGCCCCACTTGGCAACACGGCCTGTTGCATCTGTGTTATTGATAATATCCCCCAGAGGTGCCTTGCTCACCACCGTTATTGAATGCTCCTGGAAATAGTGCCTTAACTTCCTGCCGGCGTAGAAAACACCGTAGACCAGCTTCTGGTAATGCGGATAACGCTATTTTGAGGCGGAAAATACTTCACTGATGAAGTAAACCGGACGTTGTTCCGGCAAGTCTGAAATTTCCGTCTTGCGTTCCACAACCAGTACCACGCTAACAACCAAGTTAGTTGCCGCGATATAAAGCAGCATTGGTTCCTGCGAACGAGGAGCTGCCAAGATTGGAGCAGACGTTAACGCTTTCTTGAGTTGCTGCAAGGCGGCGTCTGCTTCGTCTGTCCACTCAAAGTTGTCAGATTTCTTCAGAAGCCGGTAGAGAGGCAGTGCCTTCTCACCAAGACGGCTAATGAAACGACTGACGGCAGCCGCCGAGCTGGCAAGTCGATGCACGTCCTTCAGGTCCTTGGGCCTGGATATGTTGAGGATCGCTTTGATTTTTTCTGGATTTACTTCTATCCCTCGTTCGGAAACGATAAAGCCGAGTAATTTGCCGGCGGAACCCGAAGACGCATTTTTTCGGGTTGAGCTTCATCCTATATACCGGAGGCTATCAAAGGTTTCTCTCAAATCATCAAGCAAATCTACCTTCTTTCGTGTCATGACGGCAATGTCGTCAACATAGACGTGAACATTGCGGCCAATTTGCTCGTGAAGGCATCTTTGCATACACCGCTGATACGTTGCGCCGGCATTTTTTAGGCCGAAGGGCATCGTGATGTAGCAGAAGGTCCGTAGGGTGTAGTGAACGCTGTTTTGATTTGGTCGGATTCTCGCATTTTGATTTGGTGGTACCCGGAGTACGCATCCAAAAGCACAGCAGCTCGGAGCCGGCTGTGGAGTCTATGACCTGATCTATACGAGGCAAAGCAAAGTGGTCCTTAGGACAGCACTTGTTCAAACCGGTATAATCAATGCACATTCTCATTCCTTATTAGTTTTGGAACCATTACAGGATTTGCCAACCAATCAGTGTATACTACTCCCTAATGAACTTGGCTTCTTGCAACTTGATGATCTCCTTCCCTATTGCTGTCCGCTTCTTCTCACCGTAGCGCCTTATTCCTTGCTTCACTGGTTTGGCTCCTTCGTAGACGTTAAGAGAGTGCTCGGCAAGTTCCCTCGGGACACCTGGCATGTCAGCTGAGACCATGCAAAGATGTCCTGATTCTCACGGAGGAACCTGACGAGCGCGCTTTCCTATTTGTCGTCCAAGCCAGCCCCTACGGTGGGCCTTGCGCCTGTTGCCGTTCTGGACGCCTCGTCACGCTGCCTTTTGGGAGGTGATGACTTGCGCGGGTCCTTATCCTTGTCCTTCCCTTTTCCGTGGCTACTGGAGCCGGACGGATCTTCTGGGTTGCCACCGGCCGCAGCTTTGCAAGCGTTGGATTTGGATTCCAACTTTCCCCCCTTGCGTCCGCCATGTCGGCGCGAGATCAGCACGGGCCTGCTGCTCTAGAGCTTTGTGAGCAAGGATCGATGCGTAGTAAATCTTCTCGTCCTTGTCATAGTCATCATTGTTGAGGATGTCTAAGGCGGCCGCAGTGTTGAGGACAGGGTGGCGAGGATGACATCCCCGTTCTTGTCCTTACGCTGCGGCGCTGTAGCCCACTGGAAACCAAGCTTTTGGGCAGGGGATTTGAAGTTGTCATGATCCCTGCCTTTCTTACTTTTCTTCTCTGCCACTTGTCCTGCCGGCTTGGGCAATGGGGTGGTGGTGAAAAGATTGCGCTTGGGGTCTAACTTGGCGGTTATTTTGGCGTTTTCTACCTTGGCTTCATCGAGGAGGCTCTGGACCTCTGCTTGCTTGCTTTTGAGGTACTCAGTTTGCTCCACCAAAGTGTTCGAAGTTTCTCCAGATCAGTTGGGTTAGTTTTGTCGTTCACCGGCGTGTGCAGAACTTCCGCCAGGGCCGCCATGTTTCCTGTCTTGCTAGGCTCGCCTTTTTCTAGAATCCTCTTCTTCGGAGCCCCAGGAGGCTCTGGAAATAGTGGATCGGTTGCCGGGGTCCCCAGGTTGGCGGCGTTAGTTGCCGCCGCCTGCTCTGAGGCTGCACCGGTGACATCCGCCACAAAAACCTGCTGCATGTTGACGGAGGAGCCCGTAGCCGCCTCAGAAGGCGGGGATCCGGTGTCACAAAACACTGCTTGACCCGTTGCTCAAACATGCTGGCAGAATCTTCTTCGGAATCAGAATCTACGTTGACGTGAACGGTAGATCTGGATCCGGCATCCGACATCGCATCATCCTGGAGCGCAGGAAGAATAGATTCGGGATCTTGACTGTTGGGCTGGGAGTCTGATCCCAGTCCCGTCATGCCGACAAAGTGTAGATCTGAATCTGCGGACTCCTCAGGGGAGGCAAACTCAGATCCGTCTTGATTGTAGGGCGGGTGGGATGGCGAATAAATTCGCGGCAACCCATACGCCTCAGAAGTGTAGCCGATGAACACATCGACGCCGCCAAACGGCACAACTCCGCATCCGACAATGTAGTCGTCTGGGGATGTAGGACTCGTCGCAGATGATGTAGTGGTTGTCGCCATAGCGAACGGCGCGGCCGACGGCGATTGTTTCGCGATGCCGCCAAGGGTTCCTGCCTGGAACGTGACGCCTGACGCCTTAGGCCCCACGGTGGGCGCCAACTGTCGTCGTATCGGCATCTTGGATAGGAGACGGGGTCCTGCTAGCCGAGGGTGAACGTAGGGCAAGAAGGTGGACGTCGTCGAGGTCGGGATTGTACACGGCAGTTTACCCAGCTTCAGGCTCCACGGCGGTGGCGGAGCCCTACGTGCTGCTATAACTCACTATAAGGCAATAGCCGTAGTACAGGTTACAATGAGTTGGTTGCGTATCAAAGTATTGGTTGGTTGCCCTAAAGGCGTCCCGAGGTCCAGCTTATATAGGCGGCTGGACCTAGGGTTACAAGGTGATTACGTATCCAGCAAGTATACGGAGTCCTAAACCTAGCCGGCAAGTATGCCGCCTTCGTTCTTGGACTTGGTGGCTTCGTGGGCTTCAGTCTTGGGCCTCTCCTTGCCGGCCTCCGCCTTCCTTGGTCGTCAGCTATCTGGGCCGCCCGGCAGGCAAAGCCTTCACCACCACTGCGGGTCACCCTGGACTAGCCGGATTGATCCATGCTGGTGATACCCTAGTAAGTATATCCCCAACACAGATGAAAACCTATGCAAAAGAATTAGTTGACATGCTTTCCTGGAGATTATGTGTTCTTGCCTCCTCTTAGTAATATAAGATTGTTTCATTAGCATACATTTCTAGAGCTGGAAGCTATTACTGTGCAATCTAACTTAATCTTATATTGCTTCTTGCTTGCTTCGGGTACCATTGAAGAGAAGAAGCGAGCCTTAGTTTCAGTGTAACATAACACTGAATAACTATGAGCAATAATGAACCATAGGAGACTCGCTGCCAAACATAACTCGACTCCAAATATGAAGCTATACTCTGTGCCGTTCATTAGAGCAAAACTATCAGTGCAACTGAATAACCATGTAATATTCCATTGCGCAATTTTGGATCCACACTAGAGAATATGAGCAGTGAGTTACGGGCTAACCATGGGGTCCAAGAAAATATCATTCACCAGAGCCTATAAAAAAATGCAAAACATAAGAAAGGCTTCATTTGTTGAGCATCCTTGCCCATGAGATTATTTTCTTGGGACATAAATCATAGAATTAAGTAATCTGGAGCTTACCAGCATCATCAAGGAGCATATCACTTGGCAGTCCTTCATCAATTCCTGGAGGAACTGCTCCCACCATTTTAAAACCTCATGGAGGCTAAATGCAGATCGATACGTTGCTGCCATAGTTTTATGAGATATATGAGTAATCTGAGTTCTTCTACAAAGCCTATATTTTACAATTCCGGAGTGCCCACAACTTAAAAATTGGGAGTAATTGTTTCGGTTAAGTAAGATATTTGTGCCGAAAATAGATGCAATGTATGAGGAGTGGTGTTTTGGCTCCCGGGTGCATATGCACCCTTTATTTAAAATGCATTTTGCACATATTTTGAAATGTCACAAAATTTGGGGAAAAATGTTCGCGCATAGATCTTAACATGTTATGTGTTCACAAAGTCGTTTCACGAAAAAACCGACTTTTTTGTGGCTTGTGTAAAAAAGAAACAATTGGTGCTAAAATAAGGCTTTTCACGACACTTTTTTTTTGTTTTTTTACAAAGGCACAAATATATCGGTTTTGGTTGAAACGAACTTTGTGAACACATATAATATGAAGATGTATCCGCGAAATTTTAGTTCAGATTTTTTGACATTTTGAAATATGTTTTTCAAATACCGGGTGCATATGCACCCGGGTACGAAGTGAATTTCAGCAATGTATCCCCAATTCTTAAGCTAATTATACATATTGTCTCAGTCTGATCTACAGAAGTAATGATCATGCCAAATGAATTTCATAGATACTAATGTTGCTGAGCATCTAATGAAAACAATAGCACATAAAAAGAATCTTAAATATATGTACCAATTTGCATAGATTAGCAACATGCAAGAAAACAAAATTATTCTTGAGTATTATAACAGAGTACCTCCATAATCTTTCTCCCTAAAGTTCTGCATATTAATTGTCAATACAAGCTCTTGATCTTTCAAAAATATTTTTCGCAATCAGGGATCCTATGCTCCATAGAAAATTGAGGATGTACCCTTGGATCTTTGGACTGACTCGTTACCTTGTAAAAAATTCTGAGCAAGCCATTCGAGAAAGTCAGTATGCAATAAGAAAACCAATCTGATTGGAGTCCTAGAATTCAAAAAGATGCAAGCTTCGCTGATCCGTGAACCAATGGATTCGATCCTGAAGCAAAACCAAAAAGATGAGTTAATACAATTGAATTGCTCTTTCCATATTCTGGTCATCATATATAGTCGTCACTTCTCCTGCATGATGTATCCGAAGTGTGCATATTTTTAGAAGGCAGAAAAGAATCTGCCTCTTAGGTAAACGCACTTACCAGCACCATCGCTGAGAGAGCATTTGCCAAAAATAAGGTAACAATTCACCTATAAAATTAATCATGCATATGATGCTACGAATGTATTCCTACAAATATGTATTTCTGAGAATATGCATCCTTGCAGAATATATGCATGATAAAAGTCTGCACCCACATATGTATATCTGATTGTGCTACCTCCCTCCATCGCCGCACATGGTAGCTTGATCGACCGGCCGGCCAGTTCGATGCTCACTGAACGTACAAGGCCGGTCAAGTGCTGGTAGAGGTCCGCAAGTGGACGCGCAACCCAGGTGAAGTTTTCCGAGGAGCATGGCAGCTCGGCCAGTGCCTAAAATCTCTTGTTTCAAAAAAAATTCATTGCATATATTTGCCACGTGCAATAAATCACAATGATTCTTGAAAAATTATAACCGAGTACCTCTGTAATCTTTCTCCTTGAAGTTCTGCATATTAATTACCAATATAAGCATCTTGATCTGTCGAAAATAATTGTTGCAATTAGGGACCTATGCTCCATAGAAAACTGAGGGCGCCCTTTTCTACTCGTTCTGTGGCATCACCTTGCAAACAAAATTCAGAGTAATCATACGATTGTTTATTTTTTGCAGAGAAGGCCTCATATGATTATTTAAAAACCAATATATAGGAAAGGCAAAGCAGGAACCTGTGTTGTATTATATCTATTACACTGTCTGCCATCTTATATTATTGGGCAGATGGAAAACAATTAATAGTTTAGTAAATGAAAGCATGACTCAATGTTCAGAAGCACATGAAAGGAAAACAAATGACCTGGAAATAACCTTGAACATTTAGTTTCTAAAATTTGCTAGGAGAGCTATAAGTATAACCCAGAAAAAAAACTGCTCAACAATCTAAGATTGTATTTGCGACTTACTTACGAAAAAGCGCACGAATACCTGCCACTAACTTTGTTCATATCGTTTAATCCAACCAATAACTCTAGGAAATTAAGGAAAATTCTTAGTGATCTGAAAAGTACAGAATGAACTCACAACGCGTCTCTGAGTCCAACTTGAATATTCGTTCTCTGAGTGAAATAAAAACACCAAAAACACAACATACCATGTAGATGGTGGCAATTATTAGCTCATTTTGTAACTCTGGGAAATTAAGGAAAAGGATAGTAATCTGAAAAGTACTACAAGATGAACTTACAATGGGCCTCTGACTCCAACTTAAATCTTCATTTCTCTGCTTGAGAAAAAACACCAAAAGCACTACAGACCAAGTAGATGGCGGCAATGATTAGCTGACTTTGTCATAGAAAAAGTGATGAATCGATTATCAGATACCAGTACCACTCCTATATCACACATAAATCCATCAATGTGATGCTAGCTAAACACCATATGCTTTGGGAACGAAAATTGCATGCAGCATACACACCTTGTTGTGCTATGTCGCTGATCTCCTGTGAGCAATACCTAAGAAAGAAAAGAGTAATAAAAGGACATGACAATCTGGAGATCTTTTTTGTATGGGGATCTATCTGGAGGTGATATGTTTTTTGGAAGTTGGATCATATGATTTACGGTATATAGAAATAGCTGATGCAATCAAATATAGATATGTGTTTGTATGTACTGGATCCTAGATTGATCAGCTCGGCCGGCTGCACACTGCAAGTCTTGCCGATATCGCCGGCGGTCGTCGTACATACAGGACAGTGGGCACATGCCGTGAATCCATATTTACCCGACGCTGCGGCGGCGCGGATCGGAGGCTTGGAGCTATTCACGTACATAATCTGCTGACCTGATGGTAGTTGACGTGCAAGATGCTGATACTTTGATTTCATCCGCATGCTGATTGATGGAAGAAAGAGCTAGCTGTCAAGGGAGCTTCATGATGCGAGGGATTGAGGAATCAGATAATCTTGATCTGCCGCCGCCGGAAACCATAAAAATAGGACTTAGGGAACGGTGCTCTTTGTAGATGCGTGAACTTTTCTTTACGTCCAAGGTGATCGTAACTTCGATCGGATGGTTATAATTTGTTAATGATAAGCGGGTCCACTAATTTAATGGCCAGATGTTTCTAATTATTGTGGGATTTTCTCTTAATTCTCTATTGGCTTCAGTTTACTAATAAATTTTTAAGCCAATGTTTGCAATTAACTCTTCTATAAATAGTTGTTCCTATTGTCTTTGAATATTTGGGGGCAGAAGATTCACTCAAATAAGTTTAGCATCATAGTTTTATGTGGTGATTTATGTTCTTCTTGAAAAAAATGTATTTTATGTTTCTTAATCGAACAAAATATGAGTATCAGTCTACTGGACTTTGTTGGTGGTTATTCATACTTTTTTATCCTGATCAAATTTCTTATTCTTATTTTTAACTCTCGTATTCTTATCCAGTATCTCACATAGTCACATGCGCACTGAATTATAAAAAACCATGATCAATGATTAGCTTGGTGGTTCAGTGTTAACTCTAAACGCTCATCCAATATCACCATTTCGGTGTTTACATATCATATTGACATCAATTAGTACCAAGTTGCAAGTGTGATGCAGAATCAAATGAACTTAACACGTACATGAAATATTTTGTTCATAATGAATTCAGCAAAATTCTGTAACAATTTTTTAGCAGGCAGGTGGAAGCTAGGGGGAAATCGTTAAAATTTATTTTGATTAGATGGACACATTTAACATAAACGACCATCGGTGAAGATGGATACACAGTATAAAAGGCGAGACGAAGGAACATACAGAAGGGGAAAGTCAAATTGGATAACAGATATGTCGTCCCATAGAGTAGAAACTACTGGTAAGGATCAAGCACACATAAATGTCGAGGTATGCAATAGATCTCTCTCGATAAAGTACATTTTTAAACACTAAATAAAGGAGATGACCAGGCGACAACACTAATAGAAAATAATGAGATCAATAACTACCTCAACCGCACATATATATCAGGAAACAACCCATGTTGGAGAATATTTCAGTTCGAGATTCACTTCCGAGATCACTGCATTGAAAGGTTGCCTTTTCACCCGCAGAATGAGCAACATGTCATTTTCTTGGATTCTACATGGATTTTACATATTTAACAAAATTGTACAGAAAGAAAGAGTATGAATCACTAAATTTACACAGTGCATGGAGACAAATAAGAAATCCTGTCAAAATGTGTATGGAAAAAAAATGGACCAAAAGGAAGAAGTGAAGATCAGTTGGAAGGTTATACTACACCCATCAAGCAAGCGGTGAAAAATATTACATGCGAATCCTACTTAACGTTGTCAAAGGATGCACATCTTTCAAAGACTCGAGAAAAGTAAATGGAGTTGACCACACATCATAAGAAGCAGCATGCAAGTACTAGGATATCTTGATGAAGCCAAAGGGTGGCTTGAGTGTATCAGTGAGGCATTAAATTGGGAAATAGGTAACCAACACAAAGTAACAGGTCCTAAACTCATGTGGGAATCATGTTGGGATGTTTTAAGCAAAGACGTGAAGTACATACAGAGAAAACTCTTGAACTGTCCTACACTTTGCCTGACAGTTTTACACAAGCAAGGACATGCCTTGGTGGAAATAGTGAAGCTCATGAGACAAGCTGGAAAGACAATCAATAAATACCCAGGAATAGAACCTCCAAATTCTTCAGAGATAAAGGAACTCGGAAACTATCTTCTTAATGAAGAGACGAGCTACAACAAAGCGGATTAAACACAAGAGCACTTGAGGATCTTTGGTAATCTAAACTCTAAAAAACTAAATGCATTTGATTCAATAATGGAATCAACCGACAAAGATTTGGAAAATGATTATTCGTGGATGGATATGGTGGAATGCATAAGACCTAGGCAATGAGAACAAAAATGTGTTCTAAAGGCAAGATAGTACTAGCAGTAGCATTGTGTGGTATTGCAACGCTGCTTCTAGAGGGAGGTACAACAACTCACTCAAGGTTCCACATCCCACTTATCCTTACAGAAGAGTCAATATGTGTGCAGCTGCGTGCCACAAGATAGACTCTTGCGGTGCGTTGAGCAGAGAGAGCTCCCGCGACCTCGTCCCAACCCCAGCCCCTAGGGCGCCGCCGCCGCCGACCTAGCCTCCGGCGCCTTCCCCGCCGTCGCGCGGCTCCCTCCCCCTCCTTCCTCCCTCCCCCCTCCCGCCGCGTCCGCGCCGCCCCCGCGGCGGCCGGCGCAGCCCCAGCTCTCTTCTCCCGTCCCACACCCGGCCTCTCTCCTGTCGCCGCCGTCGGCGTGCCGGCCGGCACGCTGACGGCGGCTGTCCTCTCCCCGTGTCATAGGTGGCCTCGCGGGGCGGCTCCTCTACGGCAGCGGTGAACCTCGGGCGGCGGCGGCCCGGCTCCGGCCGGGGGTAGCAGATCGACGGCGCCGGCCTGCTGCGGGGCGGCGCGTGGCTGCGGGCGACGACGTGCAGCGGTGTTTGCCGGCTGGCCCTTGTGGCCCAGATCTAGGCCGTCGGGCCCATCTGGGTAAGGGCGGGCTGGTTTGACCTGCAAAACGTTTTGCAGATGTAGGGGAGGTGGAGGATGCAGGTGCAGCGGCGATTGCGGCCGACCTTGTTGCAGCGTGACGGCGAGCTTTACGGGACCGGATCCCCCGGATCTGGGCCCGGCCGGACTCTATTAGGACTGGTATGCCCCGTGGGGGCTTTACGGGCCCGCTGGGCTCGGTCGGACCTGACGGAGACTGGTGTGCTCTGCTGCCACGTCCGGTCGACTACTGTCTTTTGGCGGTGGAGGTTGTTCCCTCCCGCTCGGCTGCGTACTGCTGCCCCCGATTCATTCACCTCACCTCCGTCTTGCAGACCTCGTGACGGCTACTTCGGTGAGACGACGTTGGTGGTGACTTCGGTTTCGTTGGCGCATGGTGGTGGGCGGCTTGTCTGGTGGCTTCGAGGCTCGTCCTCGCGGGGCTCCTGTGTTACCGATCGTCCGGGGTTGTGGAAGGGGTTTCGGGAGAAATCCTTCTCGGTTTGTTCGACACCGACGCGGTGCCGCCTCCAGGGTGGCATCTTTCCTTCCTGAAGGGCGTCGGGGCTACCTCTCATCCGCTTCCCTCTGTGCCGGGGGAAACCCTAGGACCAGTGCGCTGGTCCGGGCAGTAGCGTGGTTTTCCTTCTTGAAGGTGCTGTTTGGTACTCGTCGATTCGTGCTAGGAGCGTGGTGGTACTTCTTCGGAGAGGGCGCAGCGGTTGCGGGTCACCGTCGCTTAGTCGATCCGCCTATGTCTCCATTTTGTTTCTCTTCTTTTCTTCTCTTCCCCTTGCTTTGGGTGTATGTTTGCTGCCGCCCCAGCATTTCGTGACTGTTGGTTGTATCGGGTTGTTGCTATATTTATATAGCGGGGCTACGGCCTATTTCGTCAGAGTCAATATGTGACATCAGACGAGATACACACTTGCAATAACTCTTAAAAAAGACATGGTAATACTATGGGATGAGGCTCCAATGGTGAGACTTTCGCCACATATTTCCAATTCTACCAAAGGGAAGAAGACACAACTTAGTCACTACATCCATTAAAAGGTCATATCTTTGGAAACACTTCCATATACTGAATCTAACATAGAACATGCGACTAAATAGCATGAGAAATGATATAACCGATAAGCAAAGGGTAGAAGGAGTTTCAAGACTGGATTCTCAATATTGGCTATGAAACATACAAATGAGCGGAAGGTGAAGAATTGATTAAAAAACCAAGTGACATACTACTGAAAAAAGGAATGATCCAAAAACGTAATTCTGTAAAGCACCTATCCAGATTTGAGGGAGAGGTACCACCACAAGGAAAAAATAGTCCACAAGATAAATGAATATATAATGGATCAACTACAAAACTTACATAAGCTGTGACACAGTATGCAAAGTAAAACCTTAAATGCTGAAACACATATGGTATACTATACAGAATCTCTAAACAGCTTAACATTCCCTGGAATTCCGAATCAGGAGCTAGAACTAAAAGTAGGCCTACCAGTGATGCTCCTACGTAATATCAACCAAAGTGCCAGGTTATCCAATGGTATAAGGACGACGATTATTCGACTTGGAAGAAGATTCATCGAGGCGCAGATAAACCAAAGTGCCAGGTTATGCAATGGTATAAGGACGATGATTATTCAACTTGGAAGAAGATTCATTGAGGCGCAGATAATAACAGGAACTCATGTTGGAGAAAAGGTTTTATTCCAAAAATAATAACGTCACCAACAGAATCAGCATTTCCATTCCTTCTAAAACGGAGACAGTATCCTATTTCGTGTGCTTTGCCATGACAACAGAAAAAAAAGTCCGGGCAATCTCTAAACACGGTAGGACTTACCAACCTAAAAAGTTTTCTCACACAGACAACTATAGGTAGCATTCTCAAGAGTGACAAGAAGGGAAGGGCTGCAGGTAATGGCAACTGACGAAGGTGTAGTTCAGAACATAGTCTACAGAAAAAGTCAAACCTTTGACAGAGAATGACTAATGGAATATAAACAATTGGTATCTTTATATATGATATGAGCAAAAGAAAAAAATAGGCCTGCTAATGCTATGGCTGTAGAAATCATTTACTTTTCGACATGCGAAAAACTAATGCTATCGTGCAGGAGGTAATGAGAAAAGTTGTGAGTACGTATACAGATCACCTGATCGTGAAAAGCTCTCTGCACCTAGGAGCATCGTATAAAGCAGATACTAAGAATATACTAAAAATGAGAGGAAGAAGAAACAAAATAGCATCGTCTGATATCAAGAATGTGTTGCCATTTCCATTGCGGAATAAAAAGTAAAAAATATACTTCCGCAAAAAAAGTAAAAAAAAAGATAAGCTGGTACCAATTCATGGCAGCTTCCTTGCCGATTCAAAAAAACACCAGCCACCAAGCCCTCTATCTTCTCCAAGTAGACGGCCGGCCGACACCGGCCATTAGCCCCAAACTGCGTGCAAGCCTCGAGCTCCTGCTCGGACTGAAGGTGCCTGACCCTCTGCAGCCATTCATACTTCATGCTCCATTCATAGACTCCTCTCTGGGAGAGGGAGGACCGTCGGCCCGATCTGAATTTGGTGGATTCCTTGGAGAAGAGAGCCGGAGACAACCAGATTTGGAGAGCAGCGGTGAAAACAAAGTGGAACAGTGAGAGTAATGAAGGGGATCATTATTAGGCTACTTTTTAGTAGTAGATGGGAGAGCCTCGTCCTGGCGCTCCCGCGAGCGGCAGGGCGAGCGAACCTGCCGCCCTTCCCGTCCGCTCCTTTCTCCTCTCCGCCGCCGCCGCCGGGCTTCCTTCTCTCTCGCGGCAGGGGCGACACGGGGCGTCCAGGTAGGGAGCGCGTCGTTTTCGTGGGGCGGCGCGGCGTGGCGGCTTCGGCGGCGGGTTGTGGAGACTGCGAGTTCTCGGCACCAGCGGCATCAACGGCGGGCTCTCCGGCGCGGTTGGCGAGGCGAGTGGCTCGGCTTGGCCGGCCCAAGGGGTGCGGCGGATTGGAGCCCTGCATCGGCAGGCCGCCCGGCGCGGC